>NDXB01018607.1:195725-209431 GCA_002631895.1 Agapornis roseicollis
AACAAAAAAAGAAGAAAAAAAGAAGAAAATGCTTTCCAAATTAAAAACAGAAAAAGAAAGTCATATAATTAATGGTGACTATTAGGAACAGTTCCCCTTTCACATTTTTTTGCCTGGTTTTGCCATTCTCACATTCATCAGAGCAGAGTTGTCACTGGGGTAAATAATACTGAAACTAATGTCTACTCACCAATGCAAAGCCCCACTCACTTCCAGTAAGGATATCATCATTCCCTAAAGAGCTGTATAGAAAAAGAAGAAAAGGAAAAAAACTGATTCTGAAATTAATTCCTTAAAGAAAATATGTAAACCTGTGATTAATGAGTAAGCGTATGATACAGTTGTCTGAACCTATGGCCCTGTTGTGACTGTAGACACCACAGGATAGCCCAGTGGGTGCCTGGCTTCCATGCCAGAAGCAAATCCCACATAGGCTTTGCACTGTCTTTTACAGCACTGAGTGGACATGTTCAGTACCTCAGGGCATCTCAAATGGCTCCATATGACTTTGTTTAAGAAATTGGACCTCTCCCATAAAGTCATCATTCCACATCCTTATTTTTAAAACACTTCCTGACTTCTTCCTTGAAACCCAATACTTTATTTGTACCTCGGGCCCATTCAGCACACAGTAATCTAATGTTGTTATAGCACAGGTAATAGCTGTGTCTCTGCAGCTAAATCAAAAGTCATTTGGCATCAATTGGCTTGGGCCTTCCTGAGAAGATTTGTCTTAGAGTGGAGTAGTTCAAAACGGAGCCAGAAAGCTCTGTTTGATGACCAGGCTGGATGATCACAGGTCTTGCACTCAAACCTATTCCCTAGCCTCTTCTCTTTAGCAGTGTATAGGCATAAACACACAAACACACACACATATATCCTTGTGTGCATGCACACACGCACACATGCATGCACATACCCAAAACTCAAAGACTCCAAAACTTGCATGAAACTTTAAGAAGTGTTGCTGTGGTACTAGGCTGTGATATCTTCATAATAAGATGCTGGACCTCCATGATAGTGAAATTCTAGAAGCTGTTTCATCCACAGACCACTAAAATCAGCTTGACAAGTAGGAAGGGCTGTTTCTTCTCTGGTAGAGAACCATCTTGTTTTAGAGTAGACATCCAGCAGCCCAAGAAAGAGAAAGAAGGAAATAATATCTTGTCTTATTTACCTCTGTAGCCAGTGGAGGGGGATCTGAAGGGATGTCTAGCCCACCCATCCATCCATAGTTTAGGACATACTGAATGTGCATCTGAGCGTGCCTGTCTTTTATCACTGAACATAGAGGGACCCTGATCAGTAACTGCAGACTAGAGACCTGATTTTTGATTCAATAAAATAGGCAATAGAGTTCCCACATATGACTAAATTTACATTTTATCTGTAACAGTGATCACTCACCAGGTGAGTGATCTCCCTGTCCTAATCTCAGCCCATGAACTTTCCATCTTACTTTCTCCCTCCTGTCCTGTTGAGGAGTGAGAGAGTGGCAGCTGACCAAGGTCAGTCCACCACAGGAGGTTAAGTTGCTCCTACCTGTCGTACGACAGAACTAATTCAGATTCCTTCAAATTTCTGCTGATCTAGCTGCAGGAAGCAAATGCAAAAACCACTGCAAGAATATAAATGGAATCAGCATGCATTGACTATAAGTGTGTTGGTTATAAAGCAATGGGATTCAGTGCCAGGAGGTGGAGCTATCAAGAGTTGCACTACACTGGGCCAAAATACTGACCCAAACCATTAAGTACTTCTTGTTTAACACTGAAAATTTTCTGTAGTTTAAGGAAGAGAACATCATAACCTATTTTCCTCAATATGCTGGAGCTTGTCCTCATTTTCATTAGGCCCATTCATGACTGCAAGATAAATAGAAGTGCCATAAATAGAACTGTATTGGCATAAACATAATTTCTGTACTTGGTACTTGACTTAGGTAAACAACCATGCACTTCCAGCAAGCCTTAAGGTTTGAGCGTCATCATTTCATGCTGTCAATGCAGTCTTCTACAGCTGGATGATTTAAACCTGAGACAGGCTGAAATGACCTTTGGGTTTGTCTGCTTTCCTCCATTGTTTACAGAAACAGCTTCGTACAGCACTGTCCCTCACTTGAGCATCCCTGGTGCTAAGGGTGGAGGGGCCAGTCAGGATTTCAGCTGTAGCTGAAATCCTTGGGCATGTGTAGGTCTGGAACCACCCCGGTCAGGAAGCCCCAGTGCACCACTACCTTGCACTGCAGCAGAGTAGGCTGGCTCTCAAGCTGTTGACATGAACAGTGGTGACCCACAACACCTCAGCTGGCAGCAGGATTTCAAACCTGGGAGAGGCAGGGGCTCCTGCCCACTATTTTCATCTCCCAATGAATTCCCAGGGCAGCAGGAGCCAACAGTTGTATCTTGCACAAAAGCAAAAGAGAAGTTGCAAGGCAGCAATTCCTCGCTGCCAGGAACAGAGGGAAATAGATGTTAACTTCACAGCTTGTCAGTAGCCATGGCATTGGGTTCTCTAAGGTTTCCAGCCAATTCTCTCAATGACGTGGATGTTAACATTGAAGTAATTTACAAGGAGGCACCTCCAAAGTCAGCTTTCAAATGTTATGGGTTGCTGAAATTACAGAATGCACAAAGATTAATGAGTGTAATCCCACACAATTTTCTCCTAGGAAAAAAAAAAACAAACCACAAACAAAAAACAAAAACCCACAAGCAGTCTTTTAAAGAATAATGAAGATGTAATACAGCGTCTAAGAGTTTGGTTGTTCATCCTAACTGGGACTCCAACGCCTTACCTGAATCCAGGTGGACATGCCTGGGACTGACATTAAATTCAGTGTGTGTATGGAGTATTTTGAAGGTACAGGGATGTCTCATCCATATGCAATTGACTGCAAGACTGGGAATATGACGTTTATTTGCAAAGGAAATAGCTTTCTTACAGTGAAAGATATGTACCCAAAGTTTAAGCAGTGCATTTGTGATTTTTACTTTGTTGTGCAATTCTAATTTGTGATTTACTTCTTCCACAGAGTTTGCAGACTCCTTCAGTGGCAGTGCTGTTTCCAGTGAAGCATGCAGTGAGTAGTTAATCATTAATTCTTCATGGTTCATATTTGCTGTCTGCTTTACTGCATATAGTTTGATATAGCTCCTTCCAATAGACTTAATGCTGTCATTAGGAGTCACATGCTGGATCTTTATCTGAACTATTATCACAGTCCAGACATAGCATTACAGCCTCCCTTTGTAAGCCAGAGTTACGGAGTTCAGAAAGGCTTAAAACTTAATAAATACCATGGTTTTTATGGTAATGGAACAGCTGCAACAGCAGACTGACACACACTCACACTCTGACTGAGCCTGCCTAGTTGCTGTAAACAGGTGCACCTAGAGGCTAAAGCTCTTATTTTTTTTATCCGTGACACTAATTTCATTGTCAAAGTCTAGTTTAACAATTGTGTGTGTGTTAGGATAATGTAAAGGAATCCAGACACATGTGGAGGCTGAATTTTCTGGCTGTGGCAAAGGGGGTGAATTTTTAAATTAAAACTGCAGTTTTCATTGTGCAGATAAAACAGCCATCCACTTGCAAAAATAAAATGAAAAATCTTTGTTATTAATGGAAATCATAAGCTGATTAATAAATCATAGAATAATAATAATCACCACAAAATGGTGTGAATTATGGTACATAGCATTGATTCCATGTACATTCTAGGAAGCTCTAAACTTTTATTTTAAAATCTCAGACATAGTCTAGGCTCAGATTCATATGTGCTTTGGAAGAACTTATTTCTTACTGTGTTAAAGTGCACAAGTGGGAAGAAAGAGGCATTTGAAAACTTCAGCTCAAGTGCCTTAGGTCAGATCACTAGGCCTGTGGCTAACCTGTTCAACCACACTAGAAACACTTTCCTCCTCCTCACTGTACATTAGTCTGCTTATTTCTTGGAAGATAATTTCTAAGATCAGGATCAACAGTAAATAATTGCACTTGGCATTCCTACTGGTTGACACTTTCCATAGGGGATGCAGTGAATTCAACCTACATTGGGTGAGTCATCTCTCACACAAGCATTTTCTTCCTTCCAGCCACTTTTGGAAAGTCTGCTTAACAGGATTTGATGCCCCAAAAAGGCTAAGTGGAATCTAAATCGGTTACTGTGGAACCACCAAAATACTCTTTGCAGCAGTACAACAACATCTACAGGCTAATAAACTCAGCTGAGAAGCAAACAATATGAGCCTGGGTGGAGTTCTGTGTTAATGCAGCTATAATGCTTCCCATAAGCCAGCAAAAATATCCAGGGTGACTTCCAGTATCTCTGCATGAGACTGAACTGAGCCATTTACACATACCTTCACACCCTGGCTTTTGCATGGACAGGGTTCCCTTGTTTCAGGTAATAAAGGGCTTTTCCTCATCCATGTGGAAAATCCTATAGAATATAGAATCATAGAATCACAGAATAGGTTGGGAAGGACCTTAAGATCCCCTAGTTCCAACCCCCCTTACCACACACTAGACCATGCCACTTAAGACTCCATCCAACTTGGCCTTGAACACTGCCAGGGATGGAGCATTCACAACATCCTCAGGCAACCTGTTCCAGTGCCTCACCACCCTCATAATAAAGAACTTCTTCCTTATATCAAAAGTAATATAATACAGATGAAGCCAGTAAAGATGTGGGGAAATGTTCTATAGAAATTAGATCCTTTCTGAAAGTCTGCAAGTCATGCAATAAAATTCAACACAGGACTGCATCTCTGCTTTAGAAATTGATGAGCTGATTGAAAGGTGAATATTCTCTTTAAGTTCCACAGGGGTTTCCTTTGATGACTGGAAACTGTAGAAATAGGCTTGCCTTCTTAGGATTCATACTCTCCCAGTCAGACACTGAACCCAGAATTTCCAAAGACAGGTTTTGTCACCCCCCTTTCATAGAGTATTTCTTGGCTTTAAAATTGGCAGCTGTGACCTGACCATTTATGGAGACGTCACAATCAGGTTTCCTCCGTTTGATATCTGGAAAAGTCATCTTTACTTGCCTTCAAGAATTAAACTTTCCAGACAATTTCCCTAAAGTGAGACAAGCTATGGACTTGTAATGTCTCAAAATTGATTTAGAGATTATTTCTAAGAGAATGTTCTTAATAATCTTCAACCAGAGCAGTTTTACACAAAGCCCACTGGAGGGTGGCCAGCCGGGTCTGAACTTCCTTGTGTTCAAGTCCAAAGAGTTCCACAATTTTTTCAGAAACTAGTCTATCTAACAGTGGTCTGCTGTCAAATTTGATAAAAGTTACTTACCACATGTGCTCAGGATACAATCCAAAACAGGAAGCACAGCATCCGATGAAGTAGGTGACAAAATGCCAGCAGCAGATATCTGGAATATGCATTCCTCAAAAAGAAAAGACATTTTGCCACTGGGCAACATAGTTCACAGAAATCAGCTGCAATTGTCTCCCTTCACTTGGTGCTCTGCAATTCAGATATTTGAATTGTTCTGAAAGCCTTCTCCACACCCCTTGAAATTACTGAAGAAAATGATAGTGATTAATCTCTTCTTCTGCCAGTTTGCCAATGAATGAAGAACATAATTTCCCTTTAACACTTCTTCAGCATGCACTGCAGATTTACAAATTCAGTGTAGGTTGTAATTTGGGTTTATTTCAAACAATTTTTTAAAACATATATGCTTATTTATCAGTCTTTAAATGCTCTAGCTTCCCTATAGCCCCCATCTCACAAACCAAGATTACGGTATTTCTGGTGTCTTGCAAGATTGTCAAGGCCCAGCAGTTTTCAACATTTATCCAAAATGTCTTATGCTCAGTTCTTTCCTTTCTCCCTTTCATGGGCTTATGTCACAGAGGTGTACTTAATGTTGTGAAAGATTCATTTGTTATGTTCTGTTCCTGGTCCTGACAAAATAATCTGCATTAATACATTAATATGTATACATTATAAGTATTTTTTGTTTAAATATAATTACTGCCTAGATTTAACAGGAACAAAAGTCCCAGACATTTGAGTGACAAGGAAAAGAAGGGAACAAACTGTGGTTTTTATAGATGGCAGGAGATAGCTTTGGCAGTTTGCAGACAACAAGGTTCACACACACCTGGAGTGGCCAGAATGCATCTATTTATAGTGGTTACCACTCTCTGTTTCTTTGTTGTTGGGATTTTTTTAAATGTAGAGGACCTGAGCATGACCTCATTCAGTTCCTTTATGTTATTGATGTTTTTCTCTTGTCTCAGTTTTGCATTTCAGTAGGTGTCAATTTTTGGTTTTCTCTGTTATTTCCAGTAATTCACTTATTTTGTTCTACTTTTCACTGCTTCTTTTATAATCCTTCCCCAGATTTTTGTGTCCAAGTCTGTTAAGCATGCAGACAGCTACAACAATATAGCACTAACAAGAATATATCATGTAAATATGTCTGTTTCCAAGAAAGAACTCTATTTCTTTTGGCCATGCTGTGGCATAACAAATCTAGTTCTACTGGTGCCACCTAAAGTGAAGGGTTACTGTATTTGCTTTCACTGAAGCCAATATAAACCAGAAGTAAATTAGAACCGTTAGCCACGCTAATGAAAATGGCAACACTCGCCGACAGTAGCAATGGGAAAGGCAAGTGTGATATACTCTGATGCACATGCCCCAGCTTCTTTACAGATCAAGAGGTGACTCACTGATTCTGGAGTCACCAAACTGCCGGCAATATGGCTTGGTCAAGGGAAAAACAAACTCCTCGCCCAAGGAGAGATTACATTGCACAGTAAGATTTAGTTTTGATGAAGGCTTTTACAAACTGCTTTCCTACTTGAACTCAGTTCCTGTGGGAAGACTGTCTGGCTGCAAGATAAAGAAAAGAATAGTAAGAAAATTTAAATTCATTAACCAGAACTACCAGAAAAGTTCCTATCAGTCTCCAGACTCTGGGTTTTCACCCCTATTTAAGAAGTCAAGCAGACTCTGCTCAGAGGTTCAGCTACCAGCTCTAAAAGATTACCCCAGAAACAGGGAGCATTTGAAACAAATGGAACAGCTGTCTGTATTGCCTCAGCTATAAAAGAGACTGTATTTCAATAAAGAAACACAAATAATGAAGTATTTTCTCGGGGTATGGTAGGAGGCAATTGGGAGCCTTTCCTTTCAGCCTGCTGGTTCCCCCTGGAGCTTATACACCACCTGTTCCAAGGAGCTTCTGGGGCTGAATGGCTGGAAGGTGGATTTCCTTCTGAAACAAAACCAAAAAGCATGGAGGATGCCAGCACTCTCCAGTGAGGGAAGGCTCGCTATTGTTGTTGCTTCAATTGTTTGGTGGGTCTTTTGCTTCAAATAGAAGGTGATTTCAGTTAAATGTTATGTGCTTGCTTAGGGCTTGTGATTTTTATTTTTTTTTTTTATTTTGGTGATGTGTCCCTGTGCTTGCTATTTTTTTATCTATTTTTAAAAATGTCAGTAGAACAGTTTTAATTCTTACAGACAAGGAGCAAGGAAAAATCCTGAAAAGGGGTTTCCCCTGACTCTCATTTACACTTAGCTGGTTTGAGTTATCTCAGTCATTGACTAGGACAATGCAAACACCTATTTTCCGGGGCACAAAATGTTACCATATAACAGTTAGTTTTGCAGTCTAACACAAATACTCAATTAGACATTTTCAATGAGATTAAACCTTCACATTTATAAGAAGAAATATTTGGATTATTTCTAGGCTGGGAGGAAGGATTAGAGAGGAAAACTTTCTATCAACTTTCTTCACTTTCAGCTTTCTGTTGACCACTGGGACAGAGCCAGCAGGATAGAGGAAAGCCTCTGTTGTAAATAAAACAAGTGACAAACCATGATCCCCCTCCTGCTCCCACCCTCATCAAGTAAGGTGCAACCTAGGGTACAACTGACATCCAGAGACACAGAACTGGGAGACAGAGCGACTCCAAGGAGGTTCATGGATATGTGGTTTATGCAGTTTATCATGAATTTTTAAGGTAGAAATTCTATATTCTGGGTGAGGAAGAAGAGATGGTTATACTGTTTTAACAAAAATAACTTCTGGTTTCCCATTAAGGACAAAAATCTCTTTAAAACATGCAAGATTTTCATTAAAAAATAAAACTCATTTTTAGAGCATATTAAAAGCATTAACACAGTGCCTGCTGCCAGAAAAGCCCCACTGCAGTGCTGTTGAAGGAAGGAGGACAGCATCGTTATTTATGAGCGTCTGCACTCTCTCAGCCTTTCATGAAACCCTAATTTTATCTGGCAGCTCTTAAGAATCTCTGAGAAACAGGGTCCTTTGTTACCACTGAATCCAACTAACTTCTGCACCTAAAGAGACATGGACACTTTTTCATAAATAAAGAAGCCCAAACTTTCTGACATTAATGTCAGAGTACTGGTTTAGGCCCTAAACAGTCAAGCTCCTCTCTCCAGGCAAGCAGCAACAGGCGTCCCTTTTTTTGCTCAACTTTCAACTCTAGGTTTTACAATAATTTTGCTGAGAACAGGATCAGGCCTCAGTCATTTGTTTTCATTGGGGGGAAAAACAAGACAAAGCAAAACAAACAAAACCCCTTTATTACCCTTTGACAGGAGGAGAGTTAAGCCCAAGGGGGGTTATTTTTCTCTCATTAACTTTTTCTAACCTCATCCCTCCCTCATTTTCTTTCTCAGATTTACTCCCAAACAGTTCATGCATACATATGCATATGCCTGTGTGTCTATCTCTGTGTGTGTGTGTGTGTGTGTACGTGCTCATTTATCCTCATAATGAAAAGGAATCTATCTGTTCAGATAATTTGCTGTTGTTTGCAACATGATACAGCTAGTCCTTTTAACTTCAGCGTGAATAAACAGCCTGATCCCGTAAAATAGGCCTTTTCTCTCCTGAGAGCTTGTTCCAAGATTGCGGAACCCAGGCTAGCAAAGAACATCTGCAACAGTTAGTGGAAACTCTTAGAATTCTTGTGAATAAATAGATTGGAAACTAAGTTGGAAATTTCTCAGTGAGATATAAATTTTAAAAAATGAAATCCAGTTGAAGTACCCAGTTTCCCTGGGAGAATACAAGTCTAGCCAACCCAAGTCTAAATACATGTGGTAGTGATCACTGTATGCTGTTTCCAGTTTATCATCAAAAACAATCATAGCAAAATTATTGTCATTCAAATTTAGCTTCTAATAAATGTTGCACTTCTTACAATTTTGATTATAAACCTACTTTATAATTATGTTAGAAACAGATGAAGCAATTAATTCTTTAAAACTTCCTCCATTTTTTTTTTCCTATTGCCAGATATAACCAGAATCCTAGATGAACATTAAATGTATCAGTAAAAGCCACCAATGAGAGCAGTACATATCAGGTAGATTGAAGGGCTGTAATTCAAGTTTTACACCAGTCTGCTTTCAAAATATTCATGGTGGCAACTCCTTGCAGATTAGACTCAGTGAAAAACCTCTTTTCAAAGGCTGAGGTCTCTTAACTATTTAGACTTTCACTTTTATACTTTCTTTTCTTAGATGTGCCTTCTTCATTTCAGTTGCATGCTTACTCTCCCAGTTATTAAGTTAACACAGTCCCCTAGAGACTGACTTCAATTTTTTGATACGTACCACTGGCAGAGTGTTATAAAGCAAAGCATTTTATAAGATTATAAGCTAATAGATAGAAGTTACCAGCTTCGTGGGAAATACTTTGCTCTTATGTAAAAAACAAACAAACAAACAAACAAACAAAAAAACCAAAAAAAAGCAATATTGTTTGCCTTGACTTAGTATAGCTTTGGTACGTAGAATAAATCATTTGCAGCTGGCTTACCCATGCACATGCTCTGGGGCTGAGGAACACATGAATGTTATCAATTCATTATTTATGCTGCAGTTCGTTACCACTTATGTGCTGGACAGCGACATCACTGTCTACCCTACATCTAAGGGTGTAACATTAATGGCAATAGATATCAAGCTGTTGGGAAGAAAGCAAAAGCTAGACTGTGGTCGGATTAACATTTGATTGCCTAAACAGTACAGCTTTGAAAGCATGGGAAAATTTGCCTAGTGAGCAGGCTGGATTTTTTTAAAAAACATAAAGCTTGCCAAGCTCCCAAACCTAAGGGGAAAAAAAGAGCTTGTGGAGAACTTTAATTAAAGTAAATGGATAAATCTCCCCTCCTGCTTCTGACAAGAACTTAAATATACTATTTGAACAATATGCTCACGCTGGCTTCTTTTTCTTTCTACTCAAAAAAAAAGGTTAAGCATGAAATTTTCACAAGTGTTTTCTAGTCTTCTAGTGCCTATTTCCCCTTTTTTGTCTATTATGGGGAAGAGGTGAAAGCCTGTTCAAGTGAATACTGGCCCAAATTGTTCCACAAGGCCTAGTGTTTCTCATAAATATGCACATGTGTTTACTCAGTTTAGTCTACTTTGGAGCAATATGAAGTTTGCTCCCACTCTTTGCTGTATGGATAAAGACTACTGAAGTGACTGTACTAAGGATGCCCTCTACTGAGAAAAAAAGGATAGAAGTCTAAATATAAAAGCTACAGAGAATCTTCACTAGCTAGTACAAGTAGGAAAAGACTCACTGCTTTCAGGAGTAGGGAACATTGAGCTTTATTCAATTTTTTAGTTTGAGAAAGTTCTGATGAAGGCGAGGACAGACATGACCACAGCATTATAAGTTATAGCTATATTAGTAAATTGAACTGGGCCAGGAAACGTTCCCAAACAATTTGTCTTAATCATCATCACTGTTAAAATATTAGAAGGGTCTCCACACAACACTGGCTGACATCAATTAGCAGCTTCCCAAACAATTTCTGGGCATGATTTGCCAGCTGGCACAGGCCAGTGTCCATCCTAACTAGGGTGGAGTTGGCCACCTTGTTTCAAATGTCTAAGGCAGTTCAATACTACAGGTACACATTGCTCTATACTAGCTGGAACTGCATCAGAAAATAATCCAGGCAAATTTAATATATCAGTAGAGATATAGCCTTAGAAAACAGGGATACAGGGAGGCTGATAAGATCATCTGATTTTTCCAGTGGAATAGATCATGCACAACAAATGCTCACTACTCCTGACAGATGTTTGTCTATCCAGTTTTCAAACACCTACATGGACAGAGATGCCATAATCTCCATTGCTTGTTTATTTAATTGATAACCATACCTGTTTTTCTTCAGATATAACCTTAATGCACCCTACAGCAATACGAAGCAGCTATTATTTTCCTAATCCAATGGACTATTGACAGAATATGTCCTTTTCCTCTTTGCAGCTACTATTTAATAATTCAGGATGAAAACATATGGTTTCAGTATTTTCTCCTTAAGATTAAAAATTCACTATTATTTGAAAAGTTCCTGTGGATCATGGTTTACAGATCTCTAATATCACATATATATTTGAGGCATTTCAGTTAATATATTGTTAAGTAATAGAGCATAAGAAAACTTAGTCAGTGAACCTACTCCCCCTCTATTGTCAATGTAAAGACATACACAGCTCCTGAGGTTATACCATCTCATCCAGCTAACAGATGTATGATGAGTATGTTTTGAAAATGCCTGTTTCTTCCCACTGACTACAGAATTAGTCCAGGTTTATTAACTCCTACTGAAATACTTACAGAGAAGTGCTAAAACAAGAGCTGGAGAGGGAAAGGTGATATATTATGATTGTGACTAAAAAGTCAATCAGCAAATCCTGAATGCTTGAAACCACAAAACCTGTGACATGTTCCTGTAATAGCTACCACAAGCCCAAACAGAGCTTCCTGACAATATGAAAAGTTTTATTCTTGCTCATATGCTTTCATGATCAATAGTTCCAGTGCACTCAGCTAACACATGGGCTGCAGACACTTATGGGAAAGCAGTAAATGCTCTGCATGCTGGGCAAGTGGCTCGGGTGACCACAACATTTGTGTTCAGGGGAGGAGTCTCCCCAGTGAAAAACAAATACTCTGTCAGAATGGGGTCTACCTGATCTTCTTACTACTATGCACAGGGTGACATACATGGTGTAAGACAAATATTTATTAATGCACCCTCAAAAATAATAGGCTTCATTGAGCCCATTCTTAGAGAAGTATCTAAAATATATCCTCTGACATATTATTATCCTCTTAGCTATGAATAAAAGTCAGATATAACCAGTCTTGGCCATTTAAAGAGCTCTGTTCCCAAAGCCTGAATATCTTCTACAGTAATGGAAAGCAAAGCATTTGGGTTTTTTCCAGAAAGAATGCAATACTGGGAAAATAATTTTTCAAATTATGTCACCCACATGCATTATTTACCACATTTTCTCCACCCTATCAAAAGGAATGCCTATTTTATTCCTGATTTCTGTGTCAAAAGAAGTAGCCTACTCCCTCCTGTAATGCGGTATGAGGGAGCCCACCAGAGTGTTTCACTGACAAAATCTGGGCACTCTCTTGAGTCGCCTCCCTTTTCAAGGGTCTTTGAGGTTTTTCCATGTCTTTTGATCCCAGAAAAGATAGAGCCAGACAGGCAAATGCTTCCCATCACTTGATGGCCTAGCCATTGTTATCTGAACTCCTTTGAAGCTGGGAACCTGAAGCTCTTATCTGTGCCATTGTCTCACCTTTCCTGTTAAGTCCTGCAGCCTTTCCTTTTACAGTTTCCTTTGACTTCACTAAGCATCCAGACAGGCACCAGTACGAGAGGAAGCAGAACCTCACAGAGCCCCTGAAAGACAGCAGATTGTTTTCCAGCACTGCCACAGAAGAAATTCCAGAGCATGGAGGAGCAGTGGGGCTTTTACATGCTTCGAGAGAGTCTGCGCAAAATATCACAAGGAAGAGATGTTTTTAGTGACTATGACAAATCACACAGGACAGCATTCCCTGATTTCACCCTCTTTTGAATGGAATGTGAGCCTGGAAGCTGCAACACAATGGTGCGAGACAGCAGGTCCCCAGAGGCTGAAGCATCCTCCCACTAGAGTCTCTGGTGACAAGGAGCCCCTAGACAAAGTTCAGTAGTCATAATTCTTTCTGTGGAAGGATATTATGCAATCTAAAAGCTACATGTCTGAAAACTGAAGTTAAGTCAATGTTGTGTTCTCACTTTGATAGTGCGGATTTTTTTGTACTGATTCTGACACGTGACATAGACACCTTTAAAGATGCTTGAATAGTTGGTTACCTGGTAAGGCAGAAAGGATTAAGATTTACGTAGCTATCTTGCACAAATTAGACTCAAATTACTTAATGAAGTGCCTAAATTTAGGAGGAGACTAGAGTCCCCTGCATTCCACTACAGACAGCGCAGAAAGAAGATCTCCAAAATACCATCTTAGAGTATCCCTAGCTAAAGTAGCATTTTGCTGAAATGATAACAGCAAAAATACAAGTAAGACAATATTTGCAGGCAGAGGTAATACTTATTTGATAAACGTATGTGAGTGGAAGAATTAGATAGGTGTAGAAAACTTTCTTCAGGTTGGAAAGAGAAGCAACAAAAGCTTTTACATTTGGAATTGGACTTTAATAGTAGATCCTCTGTTAAAAATTTTGGCATGCAAAGGAGGGAGTTATCAATATGAATTGTGCTGAAAAGGAAGGCATCCTTCAGAAAATCTTCTGTCAAGTAACAGAAATGGTCATACTTGATGGATTTATTTTTTTTTTTTTTTAATTTTTTTTC
>NDXB01018607.1:209562-242527 GCA_002631895.1 Agapornis roseicollis
TTTTTTTTTTTTTTTAATTTTGTCTCAATGACTTTCAATTTTGTCTGATAGGCTTAGCTTTTTTTAAAAAAGAAAAAGGGCTTCTTACTGTTCTTTCATAGTACTAATATCTTCCTAGTGAACGTGGCAATCTCACCTTTCTCTGGTTAGGACGGGAACATACACAGAGAAATACCAGTCATCTCAGAAAAGAACTGCATGAATATTAATATTTTCGTGCGATAGAGGAACAAAAATTAATGGAGAATGGGGAAATAAGAATAGTTCTGAAAGAACCAAATAATCAAATTCACATATTTGCAAAATAACTAACTAAGCTTTTGAAAAAAATTTTTGGACCAAATAAAATATTTAAATTCCCAGTGAAAAATAATCTTTAATTTGCAGTTTAGACAACTTCCCAGCCACTTTTTTGCCTTTTTGCTTTTTTTATCTTTTTCCTGGTGTTTGATTAGTTTAGGTCACCACTTTAAATAAAAAAAGAAAAATCACCTCCAAATGAAAGTTTAATTATAAATATGTGAAAAAATCCATAGGAAAACCTCTGGTAGGCTGAGAAACTCATGCCACAGTTTAACATGATAAGTCATAATGTGTGATTGTTTATCTTCTTTTCAGTTTCTCTGTTTTAATCTCTCATGTCAACAGTCTTTTGCCATCTCAGTGAGGTAGAAATGGATTTTGACTCTATGTTTCTAAAAAACCTTGCCTTTAAAATATCCTTTTGTATATGTAGACCTCTATAAGAAAGAAGTTCTTTACTGTAAGGGTGGTGAGGCACTGGAATGGGTTGCCCAGGGAAGTTGTGAATGCTCCATCTCTGGCGGTGTTCAAGGCCAGGTTGGACAGAGACTTGGGTGAGATGGTTTAGTGTGAGGTGACCCTGCTTATGGCAGGGGGGTTGGAACTAGATGATCTTAAGGTCCTTTCCAACCCTAACTATTCTATGATTCTATATGACTTCTTAGAATTGTTTCAGTGGAACTTTTTTGGAAGGAGACAGGAGATTAATCAAAAGTGAAATATTTGTCAGAAGTTATATAAGGCTGACAAAACAGTGAAGCAGCACACATGTGTTTCAAAATGTTCTGATTTGACAGTTTTCACCTAAAAGCTGATTGTTTGTTCCTGTCCTTTTGCTTGCCTGGCTATGAAGTGGATTGCTGGGGAGCTGAGCCTAAGGGCTGCCAGCCCTTCATTGATTCATATGGTAGATAAACAAACAACACTGTTAAACACATTATTCTCAGAGAGTGATGCCTATGCCTAGTGCCACATGGCACAAAATGCTGCAAGTAGCATGTATTCATGCTGTGCAGCTTTAGCCTCTCTGGGGAAGACCATGTCCACTTGTCATATGTCACCAAGTTACTTCTGAGCCCTTGAGTTGGCCTATGTCCCTAAAATACAGCATGCTTAACACATGCTGATCAATGAGCCCAGAAAATCCCTGGCACTTAAGACAAAATCTAGGCTTGCAACGGAACACATTATTTTGCAAAACTGTTCAAATGCCAGTAGGACATTCATTGCTTAGACAATTAAATGGCAACACAAGCACTACCTTAAATGACCTTTCTTAAGTGGGTATTTGCTTATATCACAGCAGAACATCAGTAGATCATGAAAGCAAGTGGTACATCATTAATTTTAAGCTGGACAGATGCACAGGCTTATATAAAATCAGAGACAACAACACTCACACAGCAACAAGGCTCCAAGCTGAAGAAATAAACTAGATAAAACCCAGGCATCTTTCAAAATAGGATTTATACCCATGAGCGTAATTTATGCAGTGGATGTGAATAATACTTTTAGAAAGCAACATCATTCATTAAGCTATGAGTAAATTCCTACCTGTTCAGTGTTAAAAATGGAGTAAAATCCTAACAGTGTATGACTAGCCATTGTGAAGTTCCCTTTATGCAAAATCACAGGAAGATTAATTTCTCTACAAATCAGACAGTAAGCAAAGGAGACAAAAAAGAACCACTGTAGGGAGAGAAGATAGACACATTCACTTTCATATGTACAGAATTATCAATAAATATAGGAAAAGACAATGTCCAGTCTGCAAAGTAAATTTTTTGAGAGATATCATTGAGATCAAATATTTTTCTACAGTTGGAGATATAACAGCATGTTTGTCTATATTAAATGTTATCTCTTGGAAAAATAACCTGCCATCTGGCTTGTATTTGGTAACAAGTGTTTTGCAATGAAAATAGAGTAAATGTTTTGATAATAAGGAGACTACTGAGGTCTATGTAAATGGCATGTTTACCCTAAGGAAAGATAATTGAGGACTATAACCACTGAATCTGAGCAGTTTTAGGAGACAGAGAAACTCTGTTAAACAAAATTAAAATTTTGTAATAAACAAAATAGAAATACCATCAAATAAGAGTAACACTTTGGGGAAATAAAATGGACTGCAGTAAGATCAGGACTACCATGGCCTACTTGACTGAACAGAAGAGGAACAGACACAAGACTGTGGCCATTACAGTGCAAAGCTGGGAATGAAATACAATGAAAAGATCATTGAAAAGTAATGATATTTAGTGCCTCAATCCTTACTTTTCCACAGGTGCCTGTATAGGCATAGTATAGCTCTCAGTTAGTATAGTTATCAGGCAGCAGGACAGGATAAAGAGCAAATCTGTTATTTGTACAAATCTTACCAAAACCTAAATACTTAAAAAGGCAAATAATTTTGTTTATGGTCTTAAGTTACAAAAGACACACATAGCTTTATCTGACAGTACATGAACCTATTCATCTCTTCGAACCTAAATCACTGTGATTCTGTGACACTTTGAAATGACTCAAAACCAGACAGGCAGTAAGCAAGCAGTTAAGCTGTGTGAACAATCAGCAGTTCAACAGTGCTTGAACCAGCCTTTTTTTTTACTAGCAGTGTAAGTGAACCCAACTTGCAAACAACCTTTCTCCATATCCCAGGAAGGAAGGGTATCAGTGTCACTGAGCTAACTGTGCAGTAAAGCACCTAAACGTAGCAGCTCCAAGTTCAGAGAACTGTGCCCTCAGACATGGCATAACTTGTACTAGTGCAATTGTAATTAGCATTTTAATTCTAGGCTATGCAATTAGTCTAGAAAAGACTAGGATTGATGGGAAAACCATGCTATACCACAGAGCACACCAAGCCTCATCTAAACAGCAGACGGTTGCGAACCATTTTTCTTGGTCATGCTATGGGACCTGCTGGAGCTCACAGTAGGTTCATCGCTTCCTGGGTAGGTTTCCCTTGCAGAACTCGCCTATGAAAGAGGTAACATTCTTCATTATCACGGTTGGTACTTTTCTTTCAACCACGAGAGTGATATAAGGATAAAGCCATATTAAACAATGAGATGTGTGCTGCAGAAATGTTCGCTAACTCCTTCTTATTCAGAACTCAAGAATCCATGAGCAAGTCAGTCCATAAGTCTTCTTTTTTACTTCATTTTACTTCATTTATCCACTTATCTTCCAGCTGGATTTCGCAATAAAGGATGATTAAGATCCTCTGTTAACCTGGCTATTTGTTTTGTGCTTCCTATCCAACCAAAGAATGTTGACAAAATCCAAAATCAGACACAACACAGGCTGCCTCTTGTTCCAGAGGAGATGTGGAAAGGGAACCAACATTGTTCATGAGTTTGTTGCTAGTTATTGTTACCCCTGTGTTTCACTGGGTATAACAACTGTGAGGGAGCAGGGATGTAGGAAATACATAACACAGTAGATTAATCCTTTCCAATGCCAGTGGAATAGCTTGCAAACCATTTTCACTCAGTTGTGACCCTGAATTTTCTTGATATGGCTGTACACTGTGCCATTTAAACGTGGGCTATCCTTTGGCTAACTATCCAGTTAAAGCTTTCATACTCACTAAATTTCCTTAATGGGAGCTGAATTGGAAGTTCCCAGGCTTCCTCCTGTGACCAAAGATCCACAAGCATGTTTATTTTTCTTTTGTTTTCAGACCACAGATCTTTCAGTGCTCTTTGAAGAAAACCAGAAATATCTTAATGAAAATACTAGGCAATAGCTGCTATTTTGCTAGTCAAGGACTCTCACTATGCAGTTATTACACTAAGCATGTTGAAGTCAATTTTAAGAAGAAAGGTAGGCTGTAACTGTACTCATCCATGCTGTCTGCAAGCAGAAAATGCCTGCTGTTTCGAAGAGGCTGGGGACAAAAAGTCAAGATAAACTCTCACACCTGTTTTTGATTTTTCTTTCAAAATTGAAATAATGGAAATTACAGCTTTTATAATTCTGAAGGATCGTATGATAATCTTATGTATATCTTATTATATCTTTTGCAATTCTGAAAATAGGTATGCAAAAGGGTTGAATATGAAACAGTCCTTAATAGCAAAGAAGAAAATCGATTTAAGTCTCCAAAATGTAGAGAAATATATTCATGAAGAGCTCATTGAATTGCACACTCTAACCCCATTTAGTCACCATCAGAGTTAATCACTGTTACTACTACTTATTTTTTTGCTTATCATAGCATAAGACAGCAAATGCTCTATGTATTTTAGAGAGCAAGCACAACTAGACAGTTATTAACCAGTGTTATTGTGTCTAAATCTGAGCCAAAGATAAACAAATGTGTTACAAAATTCTATGCTGGAGCTGCTAGTACATAGACATTAGTATCAAGTGTAATAACCGATCTGTAATAGGAGAAACCATGAGTATGTATATTTTTGGAGCTATAGGAATGTTTTGAATTCAGCCTGACTGGACTATATAAAAAAATACTTTCAGAAAGGATGTTATTCGAGTTATTTATGAACTCATGGTGTTAATTATTTATTTTAGCCAAGCAGATGAGATGCTGTATTTCAGGGCATAACAAATGAAATATTTAGTTTATGAAACATGATGTTCTCTTTCCAACAAAGTTGTCTGACTGTAAGAAATAATACTTTCCGGGTTTGAGGATTATGTTTGTGAGTCTAATTTTGTGGATAAAAAAAATTAAAGAAAATGAAAGAAAGTGAAAGAAAATGAGAAAGGAAAGTAAAAAAAATATATAAACCAAAACCAAAAACCTAAACATCTGTAATATGGTTTTAGTGTAAAAACCTTATTTCTCAAACCTGCGAGCAGGAACCTATTAACCAAAGTGAAAAAAGTGCAAAGGGAACAGTCAGAGATTCCACTGCTTGATATGAATAATAAGATCAAAATATGGCCCTGTGTGAACAGTAAATATTTTGAGCTGGGAATTCTGGAGGCTCAGTTCCGGTTCTTTGCATTAAACAGTAAAAACATTTCAAATGTGGGTTTGTCTTTCTCAATTTAATTCATTTTCAGACAGTGCATCAAAACCTGGTGCAGTGCAAGAATACCTGGTGAACACAGTAATCGGAGAACCAGCTTTTTCTCACCGGTTGAGTTCTAAAGAATTTTGCAAACCAAATGTACCTCCCAGGTAGCGTTTCCTATTTCTTTGCTTGTGCTTCAGAGATGTAAGTCAAAGCACCTAAAGTTGGGATAGGGGTTCAAAATACTGCTTTGATAGGGCTAGAAAGTACCTTTTCAGCTTTTTCTGACATGTATTAAATAGGAAAAGTAGCCATGCAGTATAGGAGGAATGTGAAGTGTTATGATAAGGAATAGTGAAGTATATAGTAAACACAGTATGTTAAAATAAAATTTTCTACAAGAAACATTGTTGACACTGAATAATAAAGAAACTTGAAAAAAACACTAATAAGAATTAATGCTTAAACTTATGTATGTAAGACAAACCATTCATAGTACAGGCTCAGAAACCACCTTCAGCAACAACTCAGTTTCTTATACAAAAGGTCTGCAAGGGAAACAGCCTCTTTGTACTTGCAAAGGAACGTAGCTGAAAATGCATGAACAGGTCAAAGAAACCATAAAGAATCTTTGCAGAAGACCAAGAACCTTATAGTCCAGGCCTGTTTGTCTGAAAGTGAAGGTGTATTTCTTGACTTGAGAAAAGTGGAAGTTGAAAAGAACATAATTCTTTTTTTTTCCCTGCATGTGGTTACCCAATGTTCTCTGAGATGTCCCTGTCAAGAAACTCTTGATAATTCTCCATGAAACTCATTTACTGCACATTTAACTTCTGAACAAGATAATGGGGTGATGGGAACTGGAGGATTGGATGGACCACTATCTGTGTCCAGTGACAGGAACACAGACTCCCTTCCTGTTTCAGATGGCAGGGTTTGTCCCAAAATCATACCTGAAGATGCTGTGGGAAATTCAGTGCCATGTGGCTGATCTATGCCACATTACTTCTGGGGTAAGTGGGAATCCATAGGATCGCACAGCCCTCAAGGATTGGGTGACATGTGACAAGGAGTGGAAGAGAAGCTAATGGAATCCTGACGGACCTTAGCCTTCCTAATCCTCACCCCAGATACAACAGCATCAGAAACAGTAAGAGAGGTCAATGTAGCAAGTGCATTCATGCGTTCACAAGAGAGAGAAAACTGAGACAAAAAGACCTTTGGTACTATGCAGTACAGATACATTTTTTTGCCTTCTGCTCTATGCCAGATGCCTTTGATATTATATGTGTGTGTGTGTGTGTGTGTATTTATTTCTTGATGTCTAAATTGTGCAGTGCATGCACTATTTTCTTAACACATGAAGTCATTGCCAAGGAATGTTGTGATTGTCAGCTAAATTTGACAAACCTGAATCTTGCATTCATGCATTCATCTGTGACTATTTCCCTTTTGTCCTCATTACCTGCTACAGATTTAGTTCTTTAAGTCAGTTCTGAAGGCGTCATTTTGAGTATCTTAGTGTGATTCAGCCCAGCATGATGACTGGCAGAAGCTATTCTCTAGTTTATCTATGTGTTCATTCACATCACTCACATTCACATTCCAATGCTCACGCAACATTCAAATGTTTGGGTTTATGCCTCAAGGCTGCAGTGCAATGGACACCTGCTCTTTGATACAGAATTCCACTGTTTACCCCTGGAAATTAAACTGAAATGCATGAATTTATAATAAGCTGGACTTTTTTCCCCACAGGGAGCTCAGATAGGTTGATTCACCTACTGTTGTTTGGTGCAAATGGAAAGATCAATTCCCACCATTCTTTTCCTGTTACTGCAGTTTTGTGAAAGTGCTGTGATTTAAGGGGCTTATTCTTTTAACCTATAGACAAATATATTGCACTCTCATTTGTAAATTATATTTTTGTTGTTGTTTAGGATAAGTACGATGATTATTTCGAGGACTGAATTGATCACAGTAAATTCTGGAGAATTCTCTTGCAGTTTGGAAGTATTTAAACCCTGAACGCCATCTGTCACTTTTTTAAAAAACAATTCACCCTTCTTATGAATGAATCCTAGAATGATTTCTTTGTTTGCTTTTTTGTTTTTAATTTATATTCATATTTATATCTTGCAAATAAAGGCAAACATTTCTATTCCATTAGGTAAGCCCTAGACAGTAAGAAATCCTGTTTTCTCTTTTCAAACATCTGCTGCTATAACACTTTAGGAAAACAAAATAATAATTCAACAAAGTTGTGGAGCAAAGCTGTCCCAGATCATATTGAAGGTCTTTGAATTGCAGTCTTCTCTATCCTATTGAAAACAGGAATAAAGCACATTTCCATCAAATTTTTAAAAGGCAAGTATTTTTATCAGTTATTTATGTCCCTTATTGCATACCAGTTTAGCTATCATTGGTACTCTGCTTGACTTGCTCTGTCATTCTCTATTTGTAACCATCTGCTGCCATAAAAAACTGCTGGACACTGCTAACAATTCAGCATGGCAGGCCTCTGCACACATTTTGTCCTCTTGTTTTGAAAAGATGTCTTCTTAGGAATATGCTTTAGGAGGGATTTCTAGCATCTATAATTGAATAACAATTAAAATAGATTGTTCAACAGAAGTATTTCTGTCAGCTGTCAGATTAACCACGAATAATCTTCCATCTTGTTCTGATACATTTCAGTGATTGAGCAGTTTTGAGCCAGGAAGTCATTCCAAAATATTATTTTCTTTTTGTCCATGTGCAAGAAACTGAATCAGGAATGGATTTTCACAGCCAGACCAGACACAGCACTGAGCTGATCTCCTTCCTTCGGGGGCTCATCTTTGCAAAGCTGAGTTGTGCACACGAGGCATAGAGTGTAAGAGGGGGGAACCGACTGACACCTTTTTCCTTCCTCCAAATACCATCTGACAGTATTTATATGTGTACCAGAACACAGCCAGACAGAGCTGTCTGGCATACACAGACTAATGCTTCTGCAAATCAATGTAGGCTCAGTCTTTTGCAAAGTAAAGAGCGGTGTTATCAATTCTACACCTAGTGTAGATCAGATATGATATGCCAGTGATGAAAATGGTGAGGAATAAAATAGGATAGAGGGGAAAGGGTGTTGGCTACAGTTCTTGCCACCTGGTGACACTTCATTGAAGGCATGAGATAAGAAATGAGGGATTATTGTGAACTTTCTTTATCCCATAGAGCCAGGAGGATGTTTACTTCCACTTACCTGGTGGCTACATATCAGATATTTCTCAATATCTGTCTTGGAGCAAACACACCTTTTTATGATGTCTTTGTCACCTCACTTTGGATTTATACGCAGTCTCCATGGAGCCTGAGAAGCAAACGGATGTGAAAAGTCTTGACTTGAACAACAGGTGAGCTAAATAAAGAAGATGCCAAAGCAGGAAGGCAGCATTCCTCGCTGTACAAATACACACGGACTGAACAGCAGAGGAGAGAGCAGGGCAGTGAAATCTGTGATGGAGATTAGCAATTGATTAAAGTTAAAACACATGAAACAAAGGGAATGAATGTGACTGAAAATGAGAAGGAAAGGAAGAGAAGAGAATGGAAGGCAAGGCAAGGCAAGGCAAGGCAAAAGGGTAACATTTCTATTTTAGGAGCTTTCTTCAATACAGTATCTGTGCAGCTTGGTAAAAAAATAATAAATTGAAGAGAAAGGATAGATACCTGCTATTCTGATCCCAGCACCCAAAGCTGTTTTCTTGTTTATCCACTGATAATCTAACATAAAGGGGGTGTGCACTTCAGAAAGCCATCCAGCAAGGCTCCACTAAGAGCTCTAAGGGCTCCACACAATCTTTGGATGAAAGAAAGATGCTAAATTGCATTTCTGTTCTGTTGTCAGTTTTCTGTCAACCACCCAGCATCGCCTGTCTTCTGTCAGCATGCTAGACACTCAGCTAACCAGCAACGCATGTGCAGTGTCATTATGTCAAATGAAAGTAATCATTGGTTTGATGAAATCTTGTTTTTCATTTTCTTTTCCAAGGGGCTTGGGCAGTATTTCAGTGCCTATCCTCCTCAGCTTGAGTCCCAAACTGCTTTAGGTGACAGACAGACAGACAGACAGACAGACACCCATTTCCTAGCAAAAGCAATTTAACAGGTGAATAAAACCAGGAACCAAAGGAGCTTTCAACTAGGTAGTGAGGCTTAGTGGCTTAGTGAATTTAGATGCCTACAGGATTAAGCAAGACTAGAAATTGAATGGCTTTCACAAACCTAAGTCCCAGCATAGGCAGGATCCCACTCAGTTTTCATCATCTGATATCTTGAACTACGCAATTCAACCACCTACAGCAGCAGATTGATTTCATTGTTTTTCCACCGTCTGTATCTTCTTAACAGTATTCACCAGCTTTTGAGCTTAGAAACACCTATCAAAATGCCTAAATAAATTTTCTGCAGCTGCATTTAAAGACCAAAGTTTGGCAATTAGGGCCTTCAGCACTCAGTTAGAATGTAGTCAGTATAATTACATGTCTTTTCCCATAATTGGGAGCCTCTGATTATTTCAAAGTCACATTTTGAATGGAGTCGTTGTGAAGCATTACTTCAGAGCTAGACAACAGCTTTCACCTTATTTGACACATTTTAGTGCTGTTGCAATAGCTGATAACACACAAGAGAGGGAGGGAGGAGACGAGGGGGAGAAAGAGATGCCAGGGAATGAGCAACAAGTGCTTGCACAAACCTTTCTTTCAGTTCAAGTATGTAAAGTGAGATAAATGGTCAAACTGCAGACATACTGTACACAGCAGGAGCCAAAATCTGCTCCCCAGATTGGCAGCTCCAGAAGCCACCGGCACCGGATCCTCTCAGCAATTACTACCTCAGAAATGTCCTTCCATTGATTGTGACGGACGTAAACCAGCTGCGCCTCAATAGCGAGAGAACAGAGGGAGGAAGAGCCAGACAGCAGGACACAAACAGCACCGAACACTGGGACCAGCTGCAGCCCGCAGGTCACACTTCCATGTCAACAAAAGAATGTTATTTAATATTTGCCAAACACTGAAGTAATTCATCACAAGGTATAAGTGGATCTATAACGTCTGAGATCGCCCGTTGAAGATTAACTGGATGTATTGCGTTTCCAGTGCAGCAACTTAAATGGGAAACAAAATAGCCTTAACCTCATTGGCAGGGCACTTATTCTCTGCAGTAGCAGGGTTCCCATGCTGGTCAGCCTCAGCCATGCAGTTTAAGAAACCTTCATGCCAGAATATTTGTATGCATGAGGGATAGTGCTGAAGCAGGACAGTGCCAGCTTGTCAGTATTCAACTGATGTGAGAGTCTGATCAAATGTGCGCAGCTGCCTCCATCTAATCTAGGGCCTGTATAGGACAAAATTACTGTGAATCACTAACTGAGAGCGGAAGAGCTTGATTATTGTTTAAACACAGAGATAAACTGGCAACAAACAGTTCGCTGCTGGAGGGTACCTCTAAAAATATCTGCTTTTCCCTGAAGACATCCTTCAATTGGACACCAGGCTGCTTGCCTGTAAGAGGTGGCATGTTCAGAGAGGAAGAGGCACAGCAAGCTGCCTATCCTCACATGCTGTACTTGCTTTGCATCACTTCAAGTTTTTACAACAGAACAAAAAAACCCCTGTAAATTACACAGTACAGAGAGATGTCCTACAAGTATTTTATGGAGAGAAGAAACTGCCGTACATCTCAAAGTAGAGATGAAAACAAAAAGTCTAGAAATGGCTTTTAATTTTTGGTTTATTACTTTTTAGCACATCTAAATCTACAGCTGTTTCAATTGTATCTAAA
Organism: Agapornis roseicollis; assembly: GCA_002631895.1. NCBI lineage: Eukaryota > Metazoa > Chordata > Aves > Psittaciformes > Psittacidae > Agapornis > Agapornis roseicollis. The sequence continues at coordinate 220,683 of NDXB01018607.1, forward strand.
AAGCTAATGAATATTAATACAATTCAAAGAGTCATTTAGCAATAATAGCAACTGACGTTTCTGTTCCCTGATCACTGTATCCCAGCTGGACTCCAGTAGTACTACGCATTACCTCAGCCCGACAGCAACGCTCAGGTGGTGACTGTGGAGCAGGACAGGTCTGACAGGGCCTGTAGTATTGTCCCTTGTATTGTCCTTTTGGAACTGCCATTTCCTGCCGCAGATATAAAGAGGCAGTAAGCTAGCAAGTTATGTACATTCCCATAGTTTTTATGCTATAAGTAACCCATAGAGTGCTTCTACAGTATAGTATTTCACAGGATTTCCTAAATAATTGCTTCAAGATCTACCCAAGACTGTTATGCAAAAGCTGTAAGTATGTCTCTAGAGAACTGAGTAATTATAAGAGGTTTTAAATAACACAAGTGTTTAAAATAATAAAACGTATCAAGGTCACAGCGTGATGAGAAAGTACAACAAGCAGCGTTCTCCTTCTTGCCAGAACATTCTTCCTGGCACTGGGCAGCACTCATTACATGGGCTTTCCGGACAACCTTTCTGCACATGATAAAGGGCAGCACTCAATTTCCTGTTTCCTCTAGGGTTTTTTGCGTGGGTACCTTTGAAGCACACATTTTCTGCTGTGTAAACACAAGGCTCAAGCCTGTGTACCAAACCTCCTTTGCACATTGGAGGTGGTGTTTTCTGCAGGCCCAGTTCTTGTTCAAGGCTGGGCACCAGTGAGATTCTGTACCCAGACATCTGCCTTCCAATTCCTCCCATTCCTCTTCGCCTCTCTGCCATCTTCCACTCCTACTATCCTTCTGCAATACTTCCTTTCCACCTACTAACCCTCATCCCTTCTACACCAGCTCACTAGTTCCCCATTCTGCCTACCACCCATATGCTCCATTTGGGAACATACCATCCATTTCCTTGATACGATTTTTCACAAATGTTAAATTTTTACCCAAACAGCCACAGTGCAAATAGGACTTGAGAAGATCTTTAGATTCTCCAAGACACTGGGCCTTTGTGATTAGAAGACAAGTTTTTCACAGACAAGTACCTTACAGAGTACTGAATTCCACAGGTCATCATTCACAAATCTAATTAACATTCAAAACTAGTAGTACTACACAGTCCGTGTGGGCCCTACGGCCCCACTTTATACCTTCATTCCACACTTGTCATTCTTCCATGCCAGATTCCACAGTGTTTTTACTTGAAGCACTAAAGATGCATGACCCCATTCTTCATGCATTTAATAACACTGATTAAATGCAGTACTTATGTACCACAGTACCAGTTCTTCTGTCAGACTGCAGGGGTAGGGTTCATGTGCCCGGCTGCTGGTGTCCAAACATTAGATGAACAAGTCTGAAACCAGCAGACAGAAAGAGGCAAGCCAGAAGTCAACATTTAAGAAAAACCTCTCATCTGACCCCAAAGCATTTCTTTCCACAATGGTCGTTCAGTGCATTTTAAAGTGATCCATTTCACCTGAAAATTAAGTTCAGTGATGACAGTTTAAACAGCTTTTTCCTCTGCACAGATCCAAACAGCACTGCTGGAATAGTGTTGCCAGAACCGTTTGCTTAGAATGAAGAGGGAGGACATGTCTGTTCTGGTTTTCCTTTTCATTCTCTTTTGATTATTTTTAAGAGCTCCCTCATTTTTCCAGGAGCAGCACCAAGGCTTGTCAATACACATCTATCTGGAAGTGAAACACTAACAAGCAAGAACTGATGGATATACAGCCAGAAAAATTTCAAGTTCCCTTCCGATAAAATTCCATCTTTCAACAGCTTTTTTCAGAGTTAGCTTTCCACTGGAGCTAAGGCGAGGTGGCAAAGAACATTCCCTGCTGTATTGTCAAGCAAAAAAAAACCCCAAATCCTAACCAACAATATGGCTAATTTTAATTCAATTTCATGCAAAATTGAAAGAAGCATGCCTTTTTTTCCCCTTAGAAGCAGTCAGCATTGTCCTGCATCTGCACTACCCCTTATGCTGAACAACACCCTTGCAGGGTAATTTAGCTAAAAGAAACCAGTTTAGCCACAGCACAGACAAATTCTGCCCTGTAAGTCAAAGTTATTAGTTAATAAGTAAAGGGATGAAGGAACAAGCCTGACAAGGAACTTCCAAGTGGTGTTGTCAGGACAAGGACTCTTCTCAGCATGATCCCAGCAAGAGATAAAACTGGGGAGAGAGAAAACTCCTCATATAACACACAGGGAATTGCTATAACCAGAGCTTTCAGTGTGAACGAGAGGAGTGGAGCAAAGCAGGACTTTGTCTTGTCTGGAGGAGACTTGAACTTCTCATCATTAATAACAGGAGGATGACTGACAACTGATGAAATCAATTTCCTTTATCACAGCTGGTGGTCTCAAGATTAGCAAAGCTTAGGGCAATTACAGGACTTAACTCTCTTCCCTTCTAGGTTTTATGGGTTTGTTTAGGTATTATTTTACATTACTGTATTACTCCAGTGCTTTTGGTACTGAAACAACTTTTCAGGCTCTGCGCTGAGGTCTCTGTCCTGCAAGCTGACCTATGCAGTCAAACCAGAGACCTTTGCACACAAGTGAGAGGCTGCGCTGTGCTTGGGTCTCGCTGGGAAGAGGGTGTTCAGGCTGTCCTGGCTGCAGGGAGCAGTGGAGGAATCCAGCTGCTACCTAGGAAAGTGAGTGCCAGCTGAATGAAGGAATTAGCCCCTGAATTCACACAGGTGAGAAGACATTTCTAGTTGACAAACAGAATGGAGAAGGGATTATTTTAACACCCATTGCTTCTGAGAGCGCAGCGCAGCACCACACAAAACCAGCAGCAGTTCTGAAAGAGGTACATCTGTCATGGGAAAGCCTATTGCAGATTCGGGACTGTCATTCCTCTTCAAAGTTCCCATGCAAGAAAACCCCACCAAACCCTGACTGATACTGATTTGTGTTTTTTAGAAAGACCAAAGGGTAAACAAGTGATGTGTCATCATATGTAAGTCACATATTTCAACACATTGAAAAAACATGTAACGTTATTTATATTGTTTGCATTGGTGATGTGTACTTACAGCATCCAAATCGCCTCAGAGGCATGCTCTGCTGTGCACACATGCCAGAGAAGGCAGTGCCTCCCCCCCCACCTCCCACACCCCATACCCCCCAATACCTACCCCCCCACCCCCCTGCCGTGAAGGAGTTTCTAGTCAAAATAAACACAACAGACAAAAGGTGTGAAAAGAAACCACAAATAGAGAGTAGAAACCTTGTTTGCAGCTCAGTAGAAGAGGACATGCTGATGAGAACTCCACCCAGATCTACCCTTGCTCACCTCCACCAGGAGCTTTCCCCAGGTCTCAAAGCACTATTGATGTTGGGAAGTTAGGTCTTTTCTTCAAAACCGAACAACCCCCTTTCTTTCCTGCCTTTGAAACACAGGTTGGAAGGACTGTCCACTTCTATCCAATAACATGGTATTTAAGGCTTAGTTCTGGTTTGAGAGCATCTTAAGAAGGTGAATGTGCACAAGTCCGTGGGACTGGATGAAATCCATCCACTGGTCCTGAAGCAGCTGGCGAGTGAATTTGCTAAGACACTGGCCATCATATTCGAGAGATCATGGCAATCAGGTGAAGTTCCCAAAGACTGGAAAAGGGGAAATATNATGCCTATGCATTCTATATGAACAGGTAACAACTTCTTTGATGGTATCCAGTGTTCAAAACAATTTGTCAAATAATTTTTGCTATGTAGCTTATCTATGAACAATTCATTGATCATTAAAATCCAAAATTCTAGTGCCAAAAAAGTAATAGATAAGATAATGACCTGATTTTTTTTTTTTAATATATGAGTGTGCTTAATTTGATTTTTTTTATTATTTTCTGTCAGTTTAAGTTCTTCAAAATTAACTTAAAACCATTTGGTTGCCAGTAAAATGATACAGAAAACAGGCATGACTAAGATTAAACAGAATTCACAGGAGTTTAGACCTTATTCTCACTGTTTTGTGAATGTTTCTCCCATGATGTACTTCGTGTATGTAGAGGGTGATCCCGGCAATTGAGTAAACACAGCTAAAATAATTTGACTTTTGAAAGTTAAAGAATAGCCAGTAAAAAAGGAGAGGAGATCCCAGCAGCTGCTGTCAGAGACATCTTAACTGATACACTGTTTCTTTGTTTGTAAAAGACAGGAGCTTTGAGCATTTTTGAGGCTCCAATGAAGAAGTAACAGTTCATTATGCCTTGAGTACATTAGAAACACTGAACACTTTGGTGATCTTCTTATACTGTGTCATCAAAATCCTAATGAAGACTCCAGCACTAACACCTGCAGAAAACTACCACAGAGATGTCTATGTCCTGGTGATGTTGGATGTCCAAGCATCAGCAATTTTCAGCTCTTGCCTCTTACCTCTTTTTCCTGAGTAAGACATAGTGGCCACAAACCTAAAGTTGTGCTTCTCAGCCCAGTTCCTGACCTCTAACCTTAGGAGTGGTTAAGGTATTGAAAGCTGTTCTTTTCCACACACCTAAAGTTCAGGTCTTTAATTTCTGAGTAGGCTACTGATCAATAGGCTTTTATATGAACTGTTTCTAGCAACCTGCCAGCACATTTGTTGAGAAAGTTATGTTGTGTGGAAGTCAGTATTGCCAGTGTGCTACATATGCTTTCAGCATGTCCACCTACAAAACAGGGTGCCTTAGGAGAGCAAGGGCAGAAATGCCAGATTTCTTCATCCCAAACAATTTCTCCCATTCATCTGCTCTGGCCAATTTAAAAATGAGAAAATTATGTACAAATAGAAGTGAATAGAAATAATTATGTCTATATGCATGCTAAACATGCAATTGCATGAACAATTGATTCAAAATATTCCTTTTATAGCCTCTACGTCTGGATGACTCTATACCATCATCTTTAGAACCTAGTGCATGAAGGACACATGCAGCCTAGTCCCATTAGTAAGACATCTAAATCTTTTGGAAACAACCATACAATCATACAATCATAGAATAGTTAGGGTTGGCAAGGACCTTAAGATCATTTAGTTCCAAACTTCCCTGACATGGGCAGGGAAGCCTCCCACTAGGTCATGCTTCTGAAGGCTCTGTCCAACCGGCCTTGAACACTGCCAGGGATGGAGCATTTACCACTTCTTTGGGAAGCATGTCCCAGTGCCTCACCACCCTCGCATGACAATTTGGAGGAATTGATTTTACCCCTGGATTAAGTGTTGCTGTTCACTGTTTGCAGATTCCAGTCAGACATAATCTATTTCATTCTAGTGAGAGGAAAAGAATAGGGAATCTGTTATCTTCCTTAAAATGTTTTTTGGCTAGAAAATGCTTCTAATTTGTATGATGCATTACTCCATTGATGTTATAGAACTACATGCTTAATTTATAGAAGCTGTAAGTATGCATGGATCATACGCAGTTTTTTAAATTAGGAAAGACTTCTTGACTTCTTGTTTTTCTCTGCTGATTTCCTTTACTTAAAGGACAGCTCACCTTTCAGCCACCTCTTTTAACAGCACTTTGCCAACATGTAGGTAGTTTATAAACTCTTTTATCTCTTTGAAAATGTTTTCTCCAATATGTTCCACATGCAGAGCTATATTTCAAAGTGCCACTTTAATCCTTTTTATCTTTCTTATATCTTAGAGTATTGGTCATTACTTGATTATTCTGGTCACATTTCACTGTTCTTCACTGAAATCTCAATAGAGAAAGAATGCTTTAGGCAAAATGAACTCTGAAATTTTGTGTCATCAAAATCTTAATGTAAGTATATTGAATAGAGCCTACACAGCTTAGCCTAAAATCATAAGAAACACATTCACATTATAAAGTTTGCACCAGCACACAAATGGAAGATTTTTGTGGAAAAAGAAATTTCATTTCTCAGTGTTATTTCTTATGACCCTGGGTATTTATTAAATCCAATAATAAAATATGTTTGAAAATATTTATATAAAATCCAAGAATGACAATGAACAGGAGATAACAATAAGAACTTCCTGCTCCCATAATGCTTTTTACTGCCCATAAACTATTAAATGATTTGGCTTTCTACAATTACAAAATTAGAACATTGTCTTCATGTGCCACATTTGAATACTTACAGGTCATGATGACACTATAAAAGTTAATGTGCATATTCTTTTTTAAATACCATTACTACTCCAAGGAAGTAACGCTTATCGTAAAATTATGTTTAAATTAAAAAGAGATATTAGCATGAGTTAAAGTTTCCTTTTCTCTTTCATTCTTCTAATACTTCATCTTTCAAGGATCTTCAGAAATTTTCTTGTTTTCAAAACCAGCCATTTCTAACATAAGTACTTCAGCTCATACTTTTCATTACGTTGTTTTTGTAGAACATTTTGTCTTCTTCACTTCACATTCTGCATTAGTTGTCAAACCTGCTACTCTCTTCTGGTACAGACCAATTTCTCACAATTTAATACTCAAATTATTATCCTAAAATTCCTAAAATACAGTTCCACCATGGCTTAGCTACTTTTGCCGCTTTTAAAATCGCTACTTATTGATGTTAATCATGTTAGAATACTGGGCTTTTTTAACTACTATAAGAGCTTAAGTTTTTAATCTGGCTATTTCTTTCCCCTCACAAATTTCAAGAAAATTGCTAGGATTAAAATATCATAAAGATTTTCTTTCAACCCATGTGAGGCTGTAACCCAGGTTGCTCAGAAGATAATATTTTATCCCATTCAAATGACATACATGCAGTCTGATGTAAAAAGCACAATCTGTAGTACATGTGTATTCACTCCGTCAGGGCATTTGCACATGTCACATGCTCCAGTTAATAAAAAAGGAAGAACTGAGGGAATTTTGTTGCAAGCACCTATTTCTTCCCTTCACCTTCATCCTATATCTATCTTCACCCTTTTATACACCTTTGGAGTGTCACTATAGGTGAAATATGTAAGGTCTTTAGGCTGTGCATACCCATAAGGGTAGTGAAGGCTGGGTCTCTATTCAGAAGGATAAAGGTGACCCTACAGGGGAAGCCAAGCCAACCTGCTTCATTGCAAGTAGTAACCTGGAGGAAAAGAGATGGACAAATGACCTCTTCACCTTCAGTGCTCTCCAAGACAAGAAATATCTCCCCCTGTGATCACACATCTTGGGCTGGAAGGGATAAATGTGTCCACTTTTCTGGTAATATCAGCCATTTTAAGAAGCAGCAATTTTGAAGTTTGAGGAAGACTTAATTTTGCAATCTGGATTTTGGAACCCAGTTGAGCACAAATGCATGATATCAGATACCTTTGCAAAACTATATAGCCATTGGTCTTCTTAAAAAGATGCATGCCTCAGCACTTGCAATTCTGTTGTTATCACATTGCTCCACAATCTCATTTCTAAGAGTATTCAAGAAGGAAGATGAGGATTATAAACAAGTCTGGAACCTTAATCTAGCCTTCATACCTCTTTTTCAGGTTAATTTGAGCTGAGAGAATAGGACAGATATTATTCAACCACTTATTGTTGGTTTCTCCTTAGCAACGGTCAAAATCTCAGATGTCTGTTTCAGTTTCTTAAATCCATCAGCGGGCTTTGATACCCATGGTCCTTGGATGTGATAAACAGCATAGCTTTTATGCTATCACTCACTTGAGTGATTTTGTTCTTTCCTCTCCAAATGTCAACCCCACTTCCCTCTGAACTCAAATGCAGAACTGCTTTAGGCTTCAACTAAAACAGGTTTGGGCCCCAGGAGATGACAGTGATTTTGATCAATTGCTAATCTGCCCAAAGAACACTTTCACACAGGTTCTGCCAGGCTATATTTTAGAGCCCCTCCTCTATGTGATGCTGAGAGAGATAATAACACAATTTGGGCTGTCGTGCTATCAAGATGCAGATGACACGCAGCTCTCTGCCTCATTTTCATCAAACCCAGATGGTGCAGCATCTTTGCTTTGCCTGTGCCTGGCAGAGATTAATACTTAGATAAGGGCAAGCCAACAGAAGCTTAATTTGGACAAGATGGAGAAGGTGCTATTGTGTAAAGGAAAATAAGCATGATCTTACTTCTTTCCCACTTCCCATTTGGGAGGATTTTGACCTGGTGTGTGTTTGGATACCTATTGCTATTTGAAATCACAGGTGGCTATGAAAGCCACCTGTGAAGCATATCTGCTTTAGTTAGACATGAAGCATGTCTGCTTCAGTTAGACATCTATCACATTTCTTCTTGGCTGTGGACAGTGCCACCTCCAATCCATGCCTTTGTAAATTCTAGACTTAATTATTGTGATGTGCTCTATATGGGGCTACAGATGAGGACCAACTGGAAACAATAGTGCGTGCTGAAACCAGCTGCTTGTCTAGCTGGCAATGGGAGCCACTACGCACATACTAGAAAGCTTCTCTGACAAAAAATTCTGTCTCCCTTCCCACCAAAGGGATGGTTTCCTCCCTATTGAATCTGATCCCTACAGTAAATTAGTGTTAAATGACCTGGGTCCTATCTTCTTGAGAAAACACCTCCTGCCAAATGAAGTCTCAAAGCAATTTCTGACAATATTACGCTAGAGCTCTAGAATTAAACAAATAGGAAGCAGTAGCAATGCTTTTAAAACAAACAGCTCTCAGCTTCAAAATTGGCTTCCCTGACTACTCCAGCAGAGCCCAAATGTGTTAAGCTTGGAACAGTAAATGACCCTTCACTTTTCCCTAGCTTTGGATTATCAGCACGCTTATCATAGAGGACTGGTTTGGGAATCTCATAGCAATTGCATCTGTATTCATGAGCTTTTTAAAATCATCAGTAATATTACACTAGAATTATGGCATCCCTATGAAATTACACTAAACTGACATGAAGAACTTGATCTAAGCAGCCTTGAACTTTGGATTCTTATTTAAAGATTCCATCCATGACCTATTGCTCCTCAAAATGTGTGTTCAGATAAGCACTCCCAGGATTCAATATTTTTCTGACCTGACTCTTGGGTTAGCAAAAGTGGTTTTGAAAGCTCAAAAGAGTAGCCTTTTTTATTACATTTCAGCACTCCTTTTTCTAGCTCTAGCTAAAATCAGGACCTACAGAGAGAAATACTTAGGACATTAAAAAAATCTTATGGAATTTCAGAAGGCCTTTATGTGTAGTCCTAAAACGGGAAAAGCCTGTCTTTTCTTTTTGCAGCCAAATCAGCCCTTACAGGCGACCGCTGAAGTAGGGTACCACAGTGAGAAGTTATACTACTATGTATTTAATGCAGAATACTGAAAAATCTTTTCTTTTAGAAAAACTTTGTTATCTGTATCCATGTCAGATAATGTTATTCTCCATCAGTGGTGAAACTGCCCAAATGGTGTGAGATACTGAGGATCTACAAAGATACAACTTTATGGTACTAACAATGGCAGAATCTGGTTTTTATAACAGACCAGGCATCAAATTCTTTCCTTTGTTACTCAAGGTGACCAGTTCAGACCTTGTTATCTGGATGCAATCTCTCTGTCTCAAATATTCTAAGTAAATGGGATTTAGATATAATTTACAGTTGTTGGAAGGGAAATGATTTCATTATTTCCCACCAATAATAATTTAAATTCCTAAAGATATGCAGGTGCTTGGATTGAAAATGGAGACATTTTGATTCCTTGGTCTCTACTTTGCTTAATTAGATTTCACTGAACATTTTAAATCAGCTGAGACTTTTGATCAACTGCACATTCACTGTCACTTCCAAGAGCTTTCACAACACTACAGACCTGGATATCTATCTGACAGACATATTTTTTGAATCTACTAACAGTTTCTTACTAAGATTTTTTCATCAAAAATGTAAAGCCTTATAAAAAATTCAAGTGTTTTGGTTCAGTTGAGGCCCTCAGCTAGAGTAATGTCATTTCATGTCTATGCGGCATGGTGTTGTTTTTATTTGGGGGCTTTTAACACTATAGTGATAGCGATTTCAAAGGTTCTATCTCCTTTTTAAGAGATAACTGCACTATTCTTGATTTTGATCTGTCACCACCTTGCCATGGTATGATATTCCAGGTTTCTTGTTTTGAGTAAATGCATTTTTTTATCATTGCAGCTTGATAAAACAGAAGCCCATTTTGAACAATAAAGCATAAGTAGTGTATTTCTATTTTTATATGTTTTCTTGGATATGATTGCAATTTATGAGAAAAACCGCTATAATTATGAATGCAAATGATTTCACAGTTACTGCAACAGATTTTGTTTATATATGTTAAACTATGCTGAGAAAGAGCCGGCTTTGATCTGGGAAACTCATTAATGTCTTTGCAAAACAACAATCAGAACATGGTGTACAGCAGCGATAGTGACCATGGCTCACCAGGATGTGACTCAAACCATGCCAGCTTTGAAATTCAGACACCTTGTGTTGGCACACAGAGGTGGATTCTAGGGAAGCTAGTAAGGGGGTTTTAATTAAAATGTTTAAAAACCATGATTCTAGCTTGATACTAATAACACTAATTTATTAAAGTGGTAAAACCATGGCTTTTACAAATGGAAGTCAGAAGCCCCAGAGAAGACCCATGGTGCATATCCATACCCTGTGAACCTAAAAAAGGTGAGTGTGCAAGCTTGAGCATTTGGCTCTTGATGTCTGCCTTCTCTGCATTCTGCTTTGTAATGGTTTGGACTATTCCCCTTACTTATCTTCAAGACAAAGCTTGGGTTCATCTTGGGGTTAATTTCCACCAAGGAGCAGTATGGATGAGGCCATGCAATATTTAGCTATCTCCATCTGTCACCATCCTCCAACATTAACCCAGAAGACCTCATACTCTCATATGCAACCCAAAATATTCACACAACACTCCAGGGCATGTGTATACTCTCCACATCACACGCATTAAAATCCCACTCTTGAGGCTGTTAGGCAGTTTCCTCATTAGCAGCCTGGCCTATGGACCCAGTCCTGACGACAAGTGTTGTTAACACCATGTCAACAAATGTCTGAGAAAAACTGTGGAGCCAGCCTGGGCCTCACAGAGAGTGTAACCCTCCTTCCAGCATGCAAAAAGAAAGCCCAGGAAGGGAGGGCCAGACAGATGCCCCAAAATAAACATCAGGAAATTGCACCATCCACAGGCCACACTGGTAGCACAACACACATTCAAAAACCAAAAAAGTATCCTGAAGGCGATGCCTAAAAGATGGTTTTCTGATACCTCTCCACATTCCAGTGTTTAACTCATTCATAGTTGGCCCAGGTAAGCTTAGAAGGTTCTATCTATGCCTTATCACAGGCATAGGGAATCTGTGGGTGATCCAGTGGTATCATAAGCAACACACTGGACACATTCAGGACCTGGAAGAGGAAGGCAGGAGATATAGCATGAGAAGGGTCATCTCCCACTACCTTCAGTGTTTTCCCAGAACTCGCCATCACAGAGCTGGGCTTCTACTGTGTAGTAGAAACATATGCATGCCCCTCTTATGGCAAACATGAGATCCAATCCCAGATGTGGTGGGGGAGAAGACTGGCACAGCAATATGGGGTGGTGACTTTCTGTTCCTCTCAAAGGCACCCTCCTCCCTCAAGTAGGGTATTTGAAACTGCAGGAGACACTGGACACAGTCCCCATTGCCAAAGAGCAATTCACCTTGCTGAATGATGAGTCACTTCCTAGACCTTCTGCTAGCCAGAGCAGTTCAAAGCTCTGTGCACCCTGGCCTGGCAGCACACAGAATCTGTGCTATCACCTAGTAGCTGAATAACAGGCATTTGGAGGGAAGAGGGATGATGGAACTTTTGCATGTCCTCATGCTCAAGACCCTCCAAGACCCTCCAAGAAATCTTGCCTGGAGTATCAGCAGAGGGACTGCTCTCCACACTGGGGAGCTGAGCAACAGCCAGCTCTCAGTAGTGCTCAAATATACACCCCACCGTCACTACTTTATCAGTCTGGCTATGGCCTGTTTAATCCAATAAAATATGAAGCTATTTCAAGTTGATGTAAGTAGGGATTGGAATGACTGTAAGTTACAAAGCAACACTTTTTCCTGTTCTATCCTTTAGAAAAATATGCTTTTATTTGTACTCAAAAATAGGTTGACAACAGAATAAAATTATCACAAGCTGTTCTCATATATATTAAGTTGAATTTTATGAAGACAAGATTTTCCATAGGGCATAGGCAAGCAGCAGGGTATCCCAGAAAAAGTATTTCTCAGGTAAATCTTCTGATCAGTTGCCAAGGAATTTCTTTTCAATGTTTGTAATACCTTACCATTCAACAAGAGCTGATTATGGCTGGCAGCATTCTTATTCTGGGCAATAGGTCAATAGGTTAATATCCTGGCTAAAAGACCTGAGTGTGCTTCACTTGGCAACACCACAGAGTGCTGCCAGAATGCAGCAGCAGACAATAGTAGCAAGCTTAACTTCCCCAGCAACATGCCGCCAAGGGAAGCATTACATCAAATATCCCCACTCTCCTTTAAATACCTGCTACTGTCCTTCTACTGGGTTTTAGCATTTACAAGCAGTCTTGCCATCATGTCTAAAGATAATAAACTTTTAAGCTACTTTTTTTTTAAGTAGTCAGTGTATAAAGTGCTCACATTTCATCTGCAACAATGTGAGCCATTGAAGGATGATAACCAGCTCATCTCTGGTCTTCTTTACCCATAAAAAGGATAATATTTAAAAGCAAAATTTGTTTGTCACCACTGTCTCACCACAACCTTTATATTTTTTTTCTCCAAGTACCCCATTGACATAATTAAGAACCATTCACACACTTTGTTTTTAAATTTTAATTCACCTTAAAGTCTGCAGAATACTGTCTATACATTACTTGTATGAAGACTTGAAGAGATTTTGAATATGCTGATGAATGCAAAACGTATTACATTTATACTGATTGCTCTAGGATCATATATGCATGTAATGAAATTAATTATCTTGTAAGACAAAAATCAAGGCAGGAAATATAAAAGAGGCATTTTCAATAAATCTGGTAAGTTCTTCCCATCGTTCTCAAAAATGATATTTTAATTATATTCAGGGAGTGATACTGCGCATGTCAAAAATCAGTTTCATTAATTTGCTAACATTTTATCTAGATGCTGTATTACAAAGGTCTAGCAGTCCTTTTCTAATTATGGGTGATTGGGTGAAAGAACATTTGGATTTATATTAACATGTGAACTTTCTGCATGAAGGATACAGATCTTTCCAGCAAGATGCTCAGTGTTTTACTTAAGGAACTGAAAAAGCATCAGATCCTATTCCATGCTGTATGACAGCCAAGGTTACTCAGTCTTGTGTAAGACTGTGCAGTATCTTGCAGGATTAATTTGAGGTGGGGTTCTTGGCCATTGGTCACAGCATGGTATTTTCTACCTAGCTGAAATCATCTTCATTCCAGTCAATAAAACCCGAGCACCTTTTGGATTCACTACATGCAGTTGCAAAGCCATTAAAGTGAGCTTGACCTTTTTCCAGTCTATATGTGGTACATGGTTTTTGTCTGTTTATTACTCATTAAGATCTTGGTGATGGAAGAATTTGCCCCAGAGGAGGAGAAAATAATTGAAGGTTTTATGATATGCTATGGCATGATGAACAAGCCATGAAGGAAATCTCAAAACAACATAACATATAAATGTCAGAGAGTTTTCATTCAAACACTTAACAGAATTCAATATAAGATTCAAAATCTTTACAGAATAAATCAAGGACTGTTCTAATCAGAATGTGGAATAATCTTAAAGAACAAAGGTGTGCATAAGGTTGTAACTGCAGGGATGAAAAAGGAGACAACGTCATGTTTATAAATTCTGCAATGGTGACAAAGAAGCTTCAGCACAGTAGAGCCAATGGAGCAGTTGAGAACAAAAAAGCAATGTCTCCAGATAGATTTAGAAAAACATTGAATTTAATTTTTTTTCTCAGCAAACAAGATGTTCTCTGGCAAATGATATGAATCCTTTGTCAAGGCTGTCCAGATGGCCTTTGTGAATAAAATACTGCACACTACAGCAACATACTTGTTGGACAGATAACTTACAGATTTGGAAACAGCCTGTTGGAGAGCTTCATTACACTAATAATGTTTCTGGTTATTTGGTTAGAAGAAGCCAAGGGCCTGGTGACAATTTCACAAAAAATAATGTGTTATGTGCTATGACAACCTGGGTAACTGTGTTTCTCCCCAGAACAACCTGTCAGAATTATACAAAATGTGAACCAACAATGAAAACTAGATTCCAGAAAGGTCTCTAAGAAATGTAAAAGCATACCTGAAAGATTACAAGAAATCTAACACAATGACTCTGTTACCCTTTTCATGGAAGGAGATTGTGAAACATGTTGAGAACTGCTTTAGTTATTGCTTAGAAGCTTCTTTACAAAACGTTTGGGTTTTTTTTCCCCACAAAGTAGGTAAGAATTATAAATTCAACATTCCCCAAACCAGGAGTTATTCAGTTGATTCTCTTGGCAACTAAATGGTCCCAGTACAGGTAAAAATGCAGTAGGAAAGATAGGAGGGGGAAAAAAGACAAACATCACAAACTTCAAAAAAAGGTGGGGCCTTTGAAAACATAATTTCCTGTTCAGTCAGGCAGTCCTTGTGCAGGCTCTCATTTACTTTCTTTGTCTAGTTATATACCAGGGAACCTGACAGTCCGATTTTCTATCACCCCTATTGGCAGGGATGAAAGGGGTAAGGATAGGGATGATAGAGGGATTCTTTGACATCCCTCTACTGCATCCTAAAAATTCATATTATTTTTTAAATTGCTCACCCATATTCCATAGCCAAAATGTCTTTTAACTGCATCTTCCTGATAAAGTAACAAAACAAAGTATGACTCTGAGGGGGTTTTTTCAAAGCAATTTTACAAGACAAGATTTCAGAGCAATTTTTCTACAGACATAACAATAAAGAGAAAATACTGAAAGGAACCAACATTCTGAAAATGAACCTGTTATCAGACCAGTTACATTTCTTGCTTTCCACTTTCAATCCTCAGTATGAAACAAAATTTACCTATATAGAGCCTAAGAGCTCCTCCCAGATCTCAGTCCATATTCCTAAAGTACAAGACAACATCAGATATATAAGCTAATATATAATTTATTTAATAATCTCCTACCATTACATGTAATCACCTGAATAAAGATCTGTGTATTAGGGTTTGCTTCCATCTTTTCCAGCGAAGCTGACCAACTGGAGGTAATCCATTGCCTAAGAGTTAATCCCTTTGAATATGATTCCCTGAATTTCTAGTTAATCCACTAGAGCCTACAAATGGGCTCTCCATTTCATGTATAACATCAAAGTATGCCAATGTAAATGTTCTCTACTTAATAAATAGCCCAAACAAGCATTTAGCTGAAAAGCCATTTAACATCAGCTGTAATAAGTGACAAAGAAAATTATGATAGAGAACATCTCTTGAAGAAGATGAGAGATGGCTGAGAAAGATAATCTGATCTGTAATGAATGCAGTACGACTGCTTGTTTACAGTGATTGCTGCATTGTAGCTAAAGGGGGTGCATGACAACCATGCAGCATTGCTGTGACAGCTTCTATTTCCCTAATAACATCTCACCCTTCCTAGTATTATTCCATCAGATGTAACATGTATAAAGTAGTGCATATAAATTTCAATAATATGATATAATCATAGGCCCTTTACAGATGAATAGATTACATGAACAGGACACTATTTTTCCAGCCAAAAATAGAGCAAAACAAGAAATACAAAGGTACTTCTAACACCATTTTCACCTACTTCTAAATTATTATAGATCTTCAGTCTGGCAAAGCCTTACTTTGCAAAAAACTCCTATTTTGTTTTTTTTTGTGGCAGTTATCTTACTGTAAACACAGACATTGATATGCCCATTGTGCAACCAAATGGAAACAACTGAAGTTGATAAAAAAAAAAAACAAATTTATAATCTAAGGGTCCATTATCATCAAACAGGACCTGCTTTTCTCCTTTGAAGTCAAAGAGATTTTGTCATTGCCATCAGTAGAAATGTGATCAGATTTTTAGCCATGGATGGGTGGATTTTTTATGTATTACTTCCTTCATCACAAAAACAGCTACTTCAGAACCCCTCGGATTAATCAAGGGGTTAATTATCCAGAGGCATTATTATGAAGGACACTACCATAAATCATATGCTGTATATGTCCCATACTTCCAAATTCAGATAAAAAGCAGATTACACTAAGAATATGCAAATATTATTGAAGAAAAGACTAGGAGTAGGAAAAATCTTGAAGAACATGGTGAACATGCTTAGATTTTGGCAGCTGTAACAATGGAAGCAGAAGAGGAATTAGGCCCAGGAGAGCCCTGATGAGCTTGTTGTCAAATTGGAAATGGGAGTAGAATGATAAGTGCGATGATTTGCCTTTGACACAGAGGAAAATATTTGACTTCTGATAATCAGATAATCAGCTAATAAAGCCTTGGGCTGTGCTAATTTGTTGGAGTGGAACGTGTTTAGACAGGGTGATGAACATCGATAAGGCGTTTGTGAGATGGCACAGTTATGATTCCAAGGCATTTGGTAAGATATTTGTTAAGTCACTCTAACCCTAACAATGTAGTCAATGTGGAGATGATGTAAATGCAGATTAATCTGATCTCTAACCAACAGAGTATAGAATGATCTGAGTATATTTTGCCATACATGACCATATGTAAATTTAAATACTGTATAGCTCAAACAGCATGGCTTGTGAAAATCCATATATTTGCAGTGGTTCTTCAGAGAAGGGTAAGATGTGCAGTGAAAGAGGAAGGAACATTTAGATGCATGTGGCTTTGTGTGGAAAAGAGGTATAATGTGAGAGGACAGGGTAAAAAAGCATTGGGTGTGAGAGACTGAGTAGGAGGATAAAAGATGTAGGAGATAAAAGGGTTTAGAGAGGAGAGATATAGACAAGGGAAAATGTATGTCTGATCTTAAAGATAAGGGTAAATAGCTTCAGTTCAGTACAGTAAGCAACAGGAAGCCAAGTGGTGATTCATATGGCCAAAGCAACAGGAGGGGACATGACACAGAAGCCTAATTTTGGAGAGATTATTGGGGAAGATAAGCGAAAGTATAGGAGAACACTAGAGAAGGTTATAAATGAGCACCAGACCATATATGAAGATATAAGTAGGTACTAGTCATAAAGCAAATATATTTCTATTCTCCACTAAAAATTGGTAGGAGGTCTCCATTTTCAGGCATTTAATATTATTTAATATTTTGGTCTAATTTGTTCTGTTTCTTTTTCAAAATAATACCAAGTAAAGGTTCTTCAGCCATGGATTAATCATTGGCCAAACTTAGTTTTTAATTAAATGCATTGCTGTGCTATATGAGTGCATAAAAGAGTAAACATCAAAGTTGCTCTGTTGTGCTATTGTTAAAATGGAAAAAGTGTTTTTTCGTTTGGAATTTCAAGTTTTATATTACATGATTTAGCCCAAGGCAAATATTTTTTATGGCTGAATTATAAAGTTCTTGAGAAACAGGTTTATAGCAGAAGTGCAGACAACCTTCAAAAAAGTGTTATAAGCACCAAGTCAAATTATGAAGCAAAGATGGGCCTGAACCCAAACCCCAAAGCTAGCCACCCCATTAACTTTTGAATACAGTGTATGCATATTCAGTCTTTGTAACACTAACTCATCCTTTCCATAAAATCCCATTACTGATGTGAAAATGGAAGGCTGAGTGGTTGCAGGATCAGGACCTAAAACACCATGACTAAAATGTGAGAACCGGATTATAAAGAAAGACTTCTGAATGTTTATTTGATGCCAGTTTATATTCAGAATAATTACAGATTAACCGTTTTCAGATAAATAAATGTAAACCAAGGATAGAATGTCTTCATTTAGCATTTCTGGCCAATTCATATGTGGAAGAAACCTGCTCTCGTATCTGTGAGCTATAGAGAAAAAGATGGGTAGAAAAACTGGACTAATGCTATTCACATTACAGTAGGGAAGCACCTTAATGTACCAGACTCTGCTATACCTTCTGGGCCTTCAGAATTCAACAGCAAAAAAAAAAGGGTGCTGAGGCAGAAGGGCAAATAATCCTCTTTCACGGGCCACGTTAGCCACAGCAGAGGCCATTCCTGCTTAGCTGTCCTCGCAGCCTGGTACACATCTCTCTGTGCAAGAAGGAGAAGCACTGATATTTGAGACATGAGCATGTTGAAATAAACCTCGGTGTATGGATTAGTGGTTGCAGAGAAGGCTGAGGTGATAAAAGCAACCTTCATCATTAGTCTTACAATTTATCACATTGTACCATCTTGAGTAATGTACATGTTCTGTCTGCACTTAAGTGTTTAATTCTTTTTCAAAGAATGGAATTTCTTTAAAATACACGAGCTACATGCATCTGCAGATGTGCCTGCATCTGCAGAAAGTGACTTCTCAACCTGACAGGAAAACAAATGGAAAAAACTACCATGGTTTGGTTGGTTGGTTGGTTGGTTGGTTGGTTGGTTTACAGCGTACAACTGGAAATGAGTATTTTCTCTCTACAGATTCATAGAAATTACTTAATCCCAGAGCAGCCACCACTGTAATGCACCAAGTGTAACTTNTGGTTGGTTGGTTGGTTGGTTGGTTGGTTTACAGCGTACAACTGGAAATGAGTATTTTCTCTCTACAGATTCATAGAAATTACTTAATCCCAGAGCAGCCACCACTGTAATGCACCAAGTGTAACTTCCAGTATACATGCTTTCTGGTTATTTGCTTACCACTTTTCACTTACAGAATTACTCTTGTCTTCTGAGACTGAGTTTTTTAAACAGACATGTGTATACACGTTTGCAGCCCCCCAGTAAGCTACCACCAGCAGGTAATGTCTGCTTTCAAAAACAGATGTATTTTATTTTAAAACCCATGTTGTCTCTCAGTCAGTTGCAGACTACGAAGTGCTTCAGGACAGAACCAATTTATCTCAAGGACTGTCCAGCAGCATGAGAGTTTTAATAATCAGAAAGCACTGATAACACTTCCCTTCCCCCATGTTCTGGGAACTTCTATAAAAGAAAAAAAATAAAGTAGGCTTAATGTGCTAGCCATAAAATATACATCCCAATCAATCAAGGGAACGCGTAAGTATTGGATATGATGATCCAGAGACTGCCTAAAGATGGGGAAATGAGACTGAACCCAATAACTCAAGTCTGACTAGTTCCAGTCTGCCTGGTTTCCAGCCTGCCTGCAGACACAGGCAGGGGCAGGAGCAGGGACAAGAGCAAGGGCAGAGGCAGAAGCTAAGGAAGGAAAGAATGAGGCATACAGGGAGTTTAACAGTATCAAACTGTACTTTAATGCACAACGTTACAGAACTGCAATCATGGAAGCGGAATATCTGGCAAAAACTCAGAAAGTGATGAGACAGTGTGCAGTATGAAACCAGCAGACAGATTTCCTATGGACTTAATCTCCAGACTTCAGCTGACCTTAATGTCAGGGCTTCAAAAGGGCAGTGAGGGAGAGAGGGTGGAAGGCTCAGAACCTGGGCTAGAGACAAAAGGATGAAGGAGGCTGAATCTGTGTATGATTTCTGAGCACAGATGTAACACATTTGTAGTTAATCTGTGTGGCTACAGACTTACAACTATGTTTGAAAACTATTTCAAACACGGTTATATCTTCAGAGTGGACAGGGATTTACTGCTGTGGCTACACTTGGAGGATGACCCTGCCCCCAGCAAAGCCAAACTCTTTTCCCTCTGCATCCTTCAGAGAGATTCCTTGTGGAGCATGTGCTCCAACAGGCCTTTGTCCTGATAAAGCGTTAACAGTGTTTGCCTCACTATGCACCAGTAACAGATTGTTTTCAAACTCTGCTCTGGGAGATGAGAGTGGCTGACATCCACTGTTGGCTGCAGGTCATTTTCCTAGCGCAGACCCATCTTTGGGGACCATTTAACACAGTGTTTCAGCTTTCAGCCTTTGAGCTGCTCCTCTAACTCCTACCCCAGTGACTAGGTTTTCTCCACACAAAGGGAGCGCAAAGCCCTCCACATAAAAGAAGCGGTTGGGCTCATCTAGGTAATCACTTCTGGGTACAAGGATAGCTGGTATGGCAAGGCAATGGGGCAAGGAAAGGATAGGCCCCATAGCTGGTGAGCATCACACTGTTCAGCCAAAAAGCAGGATTCAGAGCTCACTGTGTCCCTGCTTTGTGCCTGTCCCCTGGTGCCGGGAAAAAGGGGGTAGAGGGACACGCACTCCCCAGTAGGGATTTCATACCACGTAGTCTCCATGGAGAGCAGAGCTGGCCCAGGGGCACCCTAGCAGCTCCTCAACCCCTCGAGAGGTTTCATGAGAGGCAGAGAGGCTGCGTGGCAAAGCCACAAGGGAAGCTGAGGGAGGCAGGAATGACAGAATAGGGTGGTAGGAAGAGGGTATGGAAGGAGAGGGTTCAGGAAGGTGCCCCAGAGATGCAGAAATGCAAAAGGAACAAGGGCGGTGTGTCAGGGTGACCCGACACCTGGGAGTGTCTCCACCGGGCATCTTCACAGCCCACACCAGCAGAGCCAGCAGCCCCTAGGATCACAGGGGATGGTGGTGTCCCACTGAAGGACAGCTGGGACTCTGAGGGACACACGTGGGGCTTGGCTGCATATTCCCACTAAGCAAAATGAGAGTGGTTGCGGAAGAGCAGGAGGGGACGTATGGATAGAGTGCCCGCGGGATACCGCGGGGCGAGCAAGCCGGGACGTGGATGTGGTGCATGTGTGTTGTTCAGCCTGCGGAGCCGGGCCAATGAGGGGGGCCGGGCCGGGCCGGGCCAGGCTGCGCTGGCGCTGCGGGGCGCAGGTGGGTGCCTCCGCCCGGATCGGCTCTACCTGCCGTGGCAGGGGACGCTGCCTCTCCCCACCCATTTCCCCCTCCGAGTGCCCCCGGGCCAGCTCCGCCTCGGCTGAGTGTCAGGGCTGGGGATCGCCGTGTTTGTTTGTTGGTTCTTCCGCGCTGCCGATGTCTTGGGGGGCTGAGGAGGAGGAGGAGAAGGAGGAGGGCGTGGAGAGGGAGGGGACTGGGGCTTGGGAGACGGCGGCTCCTCGGCCTCTCTTATTGCCGCTGAGTTGCGCTCCTCTTCCTCAGGCTGCGAGCAGGAGCCGCCTGGGCGCTTCCCCCTTCCCCGTCCTGCCGGGAGTCCCTGCGGCGGCAGCGCGCTCTCTCGCCTCTCGCCGGGGCAGGTGAGTGCGGGGTGCCGGGCACCGCCAGGCAGTGCCCGTCACCGCCGCTCCGGGGCTGCCGTCCCCGCTGGAGAGCGGGGCAGGCGGGGGGGACGCAGTTTGCCAAACTCCAGCGGCCGGCTGGTCCACGCTCACGGCCGCTTCCCTTCCTTATCTCCTCTCGCAGAGCACCCCCGCCCCGTCTCCCGGAGCCCGCCCCGGCAGAGCGCTCCCGAGGTGCCAACAGCCGCGAGGATTTTTGTCTGTCTTGTTTGTGTGTTTGTTGGTTTTCGTTGGGTGTTTTTTGTTTTCCCCCTCGTTTTCATTTGGCTTTCTAGTCTCGCTGGGAATGGCAGGGGCAGCGGCGCCTGGAGAAGAAACAAGTGTGGGGAAAGGGAGAGGGAGCCGGAGCTAAATGACAGGATGCGGGCGACTTGAGGCGCAGAAAGAAGCCAGCCTGCCCTGCCCGTGGGACTGCCCTTGCGGGCCGTGCCTTCTGCTCCTGACTCCGGCCGGAGGATTTAAGACCTAGGAAGAGTTGTGCGTGGAAGGCTTTCCTTTTTTTTTTTTTTTTTTTTTTTTTTTTTTTTTTTTTTTTTTTTTTTTTTTCCCCTGCTTTCTGGAGGG
>NDXB01018607.1:242567-257385 GCA_002631895.1 Agapornis roseicollis
TTTTTTTTTTTTCATTTTTTATTTTTCTGCCTCCTTCCCCTGCTGTCGGAAGGGAAAATGGATTGGGGACTTCTCCTGCACTGTGCAGCCCTCACCTTCACCCTCGCCAGGGCTCTGCGAAGCGGTGAGTGTCACGGGGACGACTGGTCTCAGCTTGGGCAGGCAGCTACAAGGCTGGGCTCGGGGCTGCCTTTGGGGTCGAGCGGCGGGTACGGAGGGGGCTGGCACGGTACAGGCACCGGCCCGGGCCCGGCGGGGGGAACTTTCCAACGGGGGTGGCAACAGCGCGGCCCTCGCCCCAAGATCGCCTGCCCGGCAGCGCCTTCCTATTTTATTTTCTGTTCTTTTGGGTAATGGCATAAAGCAGGCTGCTGTCTCTCACTACATCAGGACAGCCAATTATCTTAATAATGTTTCCTCCCGTAGGCAATTAAATAAGTCTTGCCTTCGATATTTGAAAGATAAGGGACACTTTAAAGGGAAGGCTCCCCCCCATCGCCCTTTCTTTTTTCCCAAGCTTAAAATTTCAGATTATTATGCCTTTTATAAGCTGTGTGTGTACCTGCGGGTAGTCTTTAAATGGAGAGCAGTCTACACTACCCCTTCCCTAAGTCTGCAGTTTACATGCAACTTGTACAGTGCCAAGAGAAAAACTGAGCTTCCCTGTGAAGGCTCAAGACTCCCTTCCAAGAGAAGTAATCCTTTAGTAAATGACTGATGTAGCTAGTTTACTATCAGGCAGTCCTCGAAACACACAGCTAATTAAAAGCAGCATGCTCCTCCTTCCCTGAACAATGCCAGGGCACCGTGCATATTTCACTGCGTGATGCATTTTTAAAGATGGTCTAATTGTGGGACTGCTTGACGTTTAGCTCTCACACATGAAACAGATCATGTGAGTTTTCCTTCCCCGACAAATCCTGAGCAATTATTATTAAGTAATTATCAAATATTTACTTTTGCCTGACTGGGTTTTCAATCAAAGTAATTAAAAGAAGAGAGCACCCTCCACTTACCCTGGTATATTGTTTTAATAAGGGACCGCAAGTGGAGTGTCGTGGAAGAGAGAGTATTAAAATTGCATGTTTTATGATGGAAGTTAATCTCTTTCCCAATATGTTTTGAGGAGGCAGCTTAATTTAATCAGGACGAGCTGCCTCCTCCAGTGCTGTGGTGCAGGAGTGAAGGCGCTAGAGGAGTGTGCCAAGCCTGGCGTAGGGATGCTCCGAGAGGTGTGCTTTGCTCATCCCCAAGCCCCACATGTGGCTCCCACATAAACCAGAACTGCCTCTAGTCCTGCACCCTCTGAGGGTGGGAGTGGGCCACCCTCTGCTCTTGCTGATCATTTCTCCCCAGTAAAAGAAAGGGCGTAGGGTGGGTTGCTGGGCAGAAGCCTTCACTGTTAGCAGTTAATGTGTGGCCCTGCTGGAGTCACCAAGGCCATTAACCTCTTCTGAAACCTACCAGACCTACTAATGCCACCTTCACCTGCATGCAGTACTAGTGTCCGCTAAATTAATTCATTAACCCTATTTAGAACTAATGGTCCAAAGTCATTAGAAACTGCTCTTCTTAATCAAGTGTGAGAGAGATTGCACAGAGCCAGGGAGTCTAGCAGACCGTATTATCTTATTACACTGTCACTTTCCCAGAAGTCACAGATTAAGGAGTGCTGGTGGTAGTGAGTCCACCTCAGCGTCCTCTGAAGTGACTCTGTCAAGAGACTGGAAGCAGGACTGCTTTATTTCAGGCATTTAACGGATGCCAGACTCTGCCATGTTGTTTGCAGGGCTGGAGTGGGCTTAATGATACGGGATCACTTTCCGAGTGTGCTTACACAGGGAGGAAAAGGCAAGATTCCCTGAGAGCCCCAGACAACGGATTAGCAAGATCACCACTGACAGCTTTTAGGCTTTGAGTTGCAACACCTTTTGCTCTGGTCAGAGAAAAACAGCCTTTTTTGCAAAGGCAGGGGAGAAATAAGTAATAAGATAGCCTTTCCCACCAACATGCTTAGCAATATCTGGGGTTTGACCGTACAGCTGAGTATGTATCACCCCCTTCCCTCCTAATTTATGGCAAATAATTTCTATAAAGAGTGTAGCTTTATGCATTTTTGATGTGCATTTCCTCATTCATTTCCATTTGACCTGTTTTTCCTACAATAAAATCCTGTACACTTATAAATTCATGCTGAGAGCAAAGCATGCCATTTTGCTTTCACAGGGAACATTATTACATACAGCACTGCAGCCTGTGTGTACTACTGTTGGGATGCAGTGATATACAGCCTTTCTTTTTAGTGTGGACATTTCTTCCTGTCTGCAGTTTGCTGTTATATTTTATTGCTCGAAATTAAACAATCAATGTCTGGAGAAAGTTTTTTCTCCCTGAAGATCTATGGAAAGAAATCCATAGTAGTAAAAAAGTGGTAACACAAACCTGCACTGGACAGTGAAGTGAGCGAGCGTATAGGATGGATTTATTGCCCTTTTTTATTTTTCCTGTAAACCCTAAAATGCAACTCTGACAATGCTGGCCAAAGGAGCAAGATGCAGCATACCACATTTCACAGTCCCACTTGGTGATTCTGGAAACTTTTGCAACTCTTTAGCTATTAAAAATAGATCTTTGTTGTTGTTGGGGGGAGGGAGGGAAGAGAAAAGGATGTTGTTCTGCTCCATTACTTTGATGCAGCCTCCAAGCATGAACAAACTTCCTTGAAGAAAAACATAGTGGATGATTTCTGCTTCACTAAAACCACTTTGTTCTCTGCTACCCTGGGTTTGAAGAGCACAGATAGTTTCAACCTGCTTAGATTTATGGACTGATAAAACAAAGGGAGGGTCTGCCACAAATGAGATTGGATCCACCAAGGCAACCCCAGTGGTCAGTGACACAGACCAGGCTTATCTCATAGCTGGGCAGGGGGTCAAATAGCATCCCTTTAGCTCTTCTCCCAGCTTTCCTTAAAACTTCATACTTCAAAAGATTATACTTTTTAGAGACAGTTGTGTCTTGGAAACCCTTCTGAGCCAACATTAACGCTGCTGTGAGGATGCAAGGTTTTAACACTGTAAGAGGCACTGTTCGATTGGGGCAGGGGGCTTTTTGAAAGAATGCTGTTTAGAAATGGGGTATCGTCTGCTACTTGTCTGTCCAGCTGCTGGACACGATGGGCGCCAAGAGGCAGGTTTCTTCCTGGCAGTAATATGTAGCAAGGACGCCTTTGTGTTAAAAGCAGAAGGAAGCAGCAAAAGTTTGCTTGAAGAAGGCTGCAGAATCCCCCAGCACTGCCACAGCGGTTGGCTGGCTCGCTGCTGCAGGCTGAAACCAGGTGCCTGCCGGAGGGAACTGAGAAAAGCCAATCTGTTTGCTTTCCCCCGCAGATAAGTGCGGCGACACGATCAAAATTGTCAACCCCGGGTACCTCACGTCTCCTGGCTACCCCCAGTCCTACCACCCCAGCCAAAAATGCGAGTGGCTGATCCAGGCCCCGGAGCCCTACCAGCGGATCATGATCAACTTCAACCCCCACTTCGATCTGGAGGACCGCGACTGCAAGTAAGTGCGGGCGCCGCGCTGCGGAGCGCCACGGCGCCACCTGCCGGCCCGACGCTGCCGCCGCCGCCGCTCGGGGCTCCGCGGGGCTCCGCGCCGCGCCCGGGGCCGCTCCCCGCCGCTGCCCAGGGGCTGCTGGCAGCTGTTGCTGTGGGAAGACGCTGGAGGCGCACAGCGGAGCATCCTGCGGGGCGGGGAGGGGGGTTTAGCTTGGCCGGGGGGGGGGGGAAGGGGGGGGGGGGGGGCGGAGGGGGCGGCTCGCGGCTCGGGGGGGGCCGGGGGCCCTGCGGGGGACGCAGCCCTCGAGCTCCAGCGCCTCCGGCCACCCCTCGTACTTGTTGGAGCCGCGGCTGTTCCGGACGTGCTGGGGGATGGGAGCAGCGCCGTGGGGCAGNAAAGGGGGGGGAAGGGGAGGGGAGGGGAGGGAAGAGGACGGGAGGGTGGGTGTTGTGTTGAAAAGATCTTTGCAACTTTTCGAGCTTTAAAAAGTATAATTGAATCCTGTCTGCCTGATGGGCGTGCGGGTGGATGATGGTGGTGAAGCACGTTACGGGGTGTGATTCATTCTGTGTTTGCTGGCCTGCTTGCTCTTTTGAGTAACTCTCCAGAATTTTTTTAAAAATAGTTCCCTTTCATTTTGAATCTCCACCGCCACAAATACCCTATACCAGAAACAGGCAATTTAGAAATTGCCAAATCACCTTAATGCAGAGTCAGTCTGGCATTTACTCTCACTCATTAAGGGGCAGTAGACTGCAGGGCTAATAGTCATATTTCCCCCTTTCTCCCTTTGCTGCTGATTTATAGCCAGTAGCTCTTTTACTCCTTCCTCCTGCTTTACAGTAGTGCCCTGAGAGGAGGAAGAGGATCACTGAGGCCCCCTTTGCTCCCCTCTGCTTCTATTCCCTTTGACCAGGAGTAAGAAGGGGAGTCAGAGCCTCCCAGAAGCTGTTCTCCACTTTTCCCCAAATCTGTAAACCACATAGCATAGCTTGCACAAGGCAACACATGGTCAGGTCATTGCCCTCTCCAACATACCCTCTAAATTTAGCGACTGGCTTCATGAAGAAAATATTTTAGTGATTCATTACTTAAAAAAATTCTTGAGTATCATGGATTTCTCATCCCCTTCTGACAACTGCAGGAGAGATTTATTGTTCACTAATGCTACCAGTCAGGGTTTTCTCTGCATGTCAGAAAGATTAAACTCAATAGCCACTGGTGTTTGGCATTTCATGGGAGTATTTGGGATTTTACAGGATTTGGTCTTGTAAAATGACGCTCAGCATCATCAGGAGTGGTTGTAACAAACCTTGAGGCTAGATTGTTGGCCTTAGAGAAAGAGGGCAACTGTACTCAAGCACTTCATTTTTACTAGGCACATCTCTGTTCCTGTTAGCTAATAAATTGTTTACTTAGATCACAGTTATTGATTTCCCTTAAAAATGAAATTCTTTAATGATGCAGTATGGTGCTGAGTTGTTTGGTTTGTTTTTATAATCTCTTCTATATCAGCATTTCAGTATCACAGTTGAGTGATAATGCAGGAAAACCCTATGCTCATAAAACTAAACTGACTCTTCATTAAAATGAGGTTTCACTGTGGTGTTGGAGCCACAGCTCATATTCACACCATATGTTCACACGCTGACTTCCCGTTCTTTAATTTTTAATTTGTCATGCTTAGGCAGTGATTCACTTCCTTGTGTCTTCTTGATACAGGTTTTGCTTTCATTCTGTGGGACAGTCCTAATGCTTTAAAGTGTTTGTCTGTCTCTCCTTGTCTCTTAGATAGAGATTAGGAAATTGAATCAAGCACATTTCAGTGTCAAGTTCTTTTTGTTCCTTGCTAGAATACATGTTTTTCCAATGCTGTAAAACCAACGTGGTCTTTGACAGCAGTGAAATGATGTAGAGCATACAGTTATTTGAGGAACAAGTAATCTTTGTGGCATAGTGTTGTGCTGAACACTACTAGAATGAGCTGAACTGGGTCCAGGGAAGGGAGTGACTCCCTCCCTCCATTGCTCCCTTCTCAATATTCATTGTCCACTGTTCCACCCTGCATTATGTCTTCCTCTGAAAGGGGACTAGTGCAGTAATGAGATGGTAGTGGGTAGAAGTGAGATTCTAAATAGAGTTGCTTGCACTGTCTTTGCAGTGTGCAGTGGTGCACTGTTACTTGGTCTATACTGAAATACTGATCTTCTAGGTTATGATAAATTACTCAGTCACTACTCCACTTGTATTGAATACTGCTCTTTTTAACTTGGGTGGGATTGTATTTGTGTCAAAAATCTTAGGATTGGAGTAATAGAAAATTATTTTAGCAACAGGAATTTGTCAGCCATCTCTGTGGTTTGAAATTTCAGCGTCTACTTACAAAATTCACATTCCTGGTACCAAATATTGGATACAACAGGAGTTTAATGCAATAAAACATATCACAAGATTTTTTTGTTTTGCAGCTAAGTACAGTCAGATTTCCTAGTATACTGAGCTATTAGCAACTCAGTCTGAAATCTAGAAATGTGCAATTTAGGTTACACTCTGGTTTATTGAAAGGTTTAGCACTGGAAATTAATAAGCACTTAAATATGAAATGCAGATAGAAAAAGAGAGATAGGGGAATTCATGTCTGGGAACAAAAAATGCCCCATACAATTAGAGTAGACTGGAGGACAAGATTAGCTTGCTGGCATAACTCCCAAAATCTTCTTTATAATGCTATTCATTGCATCTTGGACCTTAGTTAGCGTTGAAAACAACATTAATAGCAAGGATCCCCTGAGCCCAGGGAGGGAAACTATGTGACTTTGGAAAGGTTACCTTCTTGTTCTGTAGTGCCAACAAGAAAATCAAGTAGCCTTATCTAACTTTAAAAAATGTTATTCTGTGTAGAGGGGTAGGAGTATTGAAATGTAAAACTGGTGAAAGGTTGATTCTCTGAGGAGAATCAAAAGCAGCAAATTTAAGCATTAGCTGTACTGAAGCTGTTCCCAGTTAGTCTCTTTGTATGTTAGGGCTTGGAATTAATTTTAAAAATATGCCCTTGATTTACCTACTTATTATGCTATGCTTTAATGAATAAGTATTTCTCAAATGACTGCTAATAAAATTCATATATGTATGATTTTCTGACAATCAGAACCATTTGAGTTGTTTTAAATTTCAAGCAAACATGGTAAAAATTCCTGTTTCTCTGGAGCTATTCCAAAGGTCTCAACTTACACACTTTTGAAGAATAAAGATACGCAAATAATTAAAAATATGTTCACACAAGCTAGGTTCAGCTCATAAAAAACAATCTAGCCAGAAATACTGAACCAGCATAATGGAAATACTGGCTCTCGACGGGAAGTATACAGTCATGTCAGCCACAGATTGTTATCAGGGACATACATAATGAAAAAATACATAGTCTCTTCTTAACTTTTAACTTTAATGAGTGCTCTGCCTCCTCTTCAGAAGGCCAAGAAACAGAAATAATGTTTGTACTTTAAGAGAAAAATAATTCCTGTTTGCCATTTTGTCTTTTCTCAAGGAAGCCCAAGTAATAGCCATGCATTTTTTTGAGTCAGGAACATGGTTAAAATGAATTGAAGAGCCAAAACATATGGCTACATATTAGTTAAAATGCTCCAGTGTTTGCTGCATGTGGTAAATGGTTTTCAGCACTTAGCGCAAGTTGTACGAGTCTTGTGTTGCTGAAGTATCCTAATGTGTAAATGTAGCCATCTTGAACCTAGTAAAACTTTATACTGAGATAATAAACACGAATGTCACTGATACAGTACTTTGAATTTATGGAACTTTTCCGGTTTCCCAGCAATGCACACTATCAGCATGATAATTTATAATGGTTTGTGACAAATGTTGCTGAGCAAAGAGGTGTGTAGTTACATTCAGATCAGATGTCATTATCTAGGGAGCAATAAAAATTTCACAGACACTAGGTTAAAAACATTAAGAAAATGAATGTGAAGCTTCACAAGAAAAGGGCTTAAGAAAGGTGGAGGGCTGAGTAGAGGAAGACCAATACTTATTTCCTTACTGACAAATTATTGACTTTGTTGCCAGACTTGACTGTATTGTTTTACAGGGTTTTCACAGTTACACCACACAGCACAATTGGTTTATTGTCCATCATTTATAGATGTAGAGAGTAAATATCATCCTTGCTTAACAGTTGTAGAGTATATACAACAATGCTGTCAAATCACCTGGAATGGAAAAAATTACCCATTTTGGAAACATTCAAGTTGTAGAAGAAGAAATAACATAGATAATTATTCTTTATATCACATTTTCTAGGGATTAGTTACAATGGTGAGATTAGAGCTGTATAGAAATTGCAGTCAGTTGTAGAATACAGATTGAAAAATACCTGTGATTGTTTATACAAAAGAAAACAAATCTTCAGATCCCAGAGTAAGGAAGAAATCACGCCTGTCCAGACCTACAGAATGAAACTGTAGCCCCATGTAATACAGACCCTAACGATGTTAGAAAGTCATCCATCCATTTTATTTCTAAATAACGTCAATGGGTTTATGCTATAAATCTGTAGGTATAACAAACTGAGGCTGGTAAAATAAACAGAAGCAAGGCAAGCCATGGCACAGCCTTTCTTTAGTTTCTGCAAAGTTTAAGATTTCATTTGCTTTTGTCTGAATCCTGGTTCCTATCCTTCCATGCGGTGAGGGCTGCTTTGTGTAGACCTTGTGCCTCAATTTTCTCTTGTTCAGGGGCAGTTTGAGCCCTTTGGTTTGAACCAATGGAGGTAAGGGTGCACGTTTCCTTTCTTCCTGTCTAGAGGAGAACTGCCTGTAAAGGACATTACTGTGCTATATGTCAAGCCTAGCCTGTCAGAAGGGTCCTGTCAAAGGCTGCACACGTGGTAAATGTTTTCTGACTGCCCAGAGGTGCAGCTAGAGCCTAGCTTCAGACTTACCCGTCCTGAACTGCTCCCACAGACTGCACCAAGGGCATCTCAGATGTAATGGAGGGTCCAGCCCCAATATTGTTGGAAGCAATGGGGATTTTGCCCTGTGCTTCCACAGAGTTGCCTCCTATAATTCAAGGCTGCAAGGAAGGGTGAAGCACAGGCCCTGTAGGGCTGGTTTATGACTGTATCAGTTTTGATGGTAAATGTCAGTGAGAGCTTACCAATTCCCTGTCCCTCCACCACTGTTGAGCTCAATAGGTAATGAGATGCCTGCAGCTGACAACATAGGGTAAGCAGCAGAGCTAGCAAAGGAGCAGATTCAAAGGAGCAGGCCTGTGAGACCATATTTGCCTGTAGCTGAACAGAGAAGTCTGAAGAAGCCAAGGCCTCTCTGCTTTCAAATATGGTTTTAATGGCTAGGCCCTGCTCCTCTAAGCATCAGCACTGGGCTTTTAGTGGGTTGCCTTGGGACAAGATACCCAGGAGAGGTGGGAATACCTACTGTTCACCGCTGAGAGCAGCTGTTTGCTCTCCTTTAATTAACTCGATTGCCCAGCCCACACACCTTGAGCCACCCCACTGCCTACATCACTGCATGAAGCCAGACTTGACACAGCCATGAGTGGTATGTGGGGTCCAGCACCAGCCTGGTGGGAAGGCTGTACCTGGGCTGAAGGAGAGGCAGCTCCACCCCACTGTCTCCCTCAAAAATCTGTCCCTCAGAAGCTGTTTGGGGTTAATGACTATTTGGGAGTACTAAAGGGATGAAGGGATCATCCTCCATTCTGTCTCCAAAACAAGAAACAAATGCTTTTGGCATAGTTTAGAGGATGTGTCATTGCAGTGGATTTGGTGACCATGTGATATCTCATGTTTCTGGGTGCACTTCAAGGGCATTTCTCTGATTAACATGAAGCACACAAAAGGCTTTCTCAGAGAGTATGCTGCTAGATTTCAGGCAGACCTGATGGTGACCACTACTATTTGATACCTTCTGGAAGGCTACAGTGAACCTTGTCAAGGAAGAGAATCAGCCCAGGATCAGAGTAGAATAAGGGAAGTAGAAAACACTTGTTGCAGTAGATATGGAGCTTGTTACCTCTCCTACACACGCACACATAGAATCATAGAATCATAGAATAGTTAGGGTTGGAAGGGACCTTAGGATCATCTAGTTCCAGCCCCCCTGCCATAAGCAGGGACACCTCACACTAAACCATGTCACCCAATGCTTCATCCAATCTGGCCTTGAACACTGCCAGGGATGGAGCACTCACAGCCTCCCTGGGCAACCCATTCCAGCATCTCACCACCCTAACAGGAAAGAATTTCTTCCTTATATCCAATCTAAACCTCTCCTGTTTAAGTTTGAACCCATTACCCCTTGTCCTGTCACTAACAAAACNAGCATCTCACTAACAGGAAAGAATTTCTTCCTTATATCCAATCTAAACCTCTCCTGTTTAAGTTTGAACCCATTACCCCTTGTCCTGTCACTAACAAAACAGAAAACCCACAACTTTTTCCTTAACTTAAACAGTCTGGATCATAGAAGTATATACAAGTATGTGTTCTTTGCTACAGGATTCAGCATGTATTTGCACACAAGTATCAGATGCAAGTATCTAGAGATAATGCTGTTATTTTATTGTGCTTTAGAGACTAAAGGAGAATTGAAATAAGTGGGAAATTATATTGTTTCTCTGATTACACAGTGTAATAAACCAATTCTTTTGTTGCTCATCCAAGCACTTAACTTGCAAAGGTCTCTATTGTCAAACTGGTTTAACAATTCTTTCTTTTAGAGTAGTGGTTTGAGTTTTCTCAGGAAGAGGTATTAGGGAAACCATTACCAAACTGCCTGATCACAGCTAGGGAGTTTCTTTTGGCCAGCATTCGTGGCCATTCATTGCCCTCTGTATACGGTGCATTCCCTGGCAAAGTAGAGTCTTGACTTGGATCTCTGTACAGTAGAGCATTAAAATTACAATAACAATCATATGCAGGTATTTCTGTTAATCCAGACAGTTAACTGTGGGCAGAATTCTGTCTTGATGTGTTACAACCAGATGCCCTTCAGACAGGAAAAAACCTGAGGGTCAAACATGGATTCTCATAAGCCTATCCTTCAATCTTTCTGTGGACAGAGAGACACAAATTCAGAACAGAGGGCTGAGTCCTTTCTAAACTGAAACCCATGGTGGTGGGCATTAGCACCATGAAACTCTCAATATGTTTTCAGTCAACCCCACAGTTCTGTCCTTTCCACACACACCCCTCCTGTGCTAATGTAATTAAACAAAAATATGTGTTGCTGAAAATTAGTTTTTTAATTATATCTTATTGCAAGCTATAACACTGGATCATAATTTGATAATTAGAATATAGAGGGTTTTATACATGTTGATGTAAAACCAACTCAATTATTTTTTTTTTTTTTTGTAGTATTTCCAAAGAATTAAATTAGGTCTAAAAACAAGATATAAATGGTCTCACATGTATGTGTCTAGACTTACTTATCACACAGAACTATTTGGATACAGGCATAAATGTTACATGCACATCTTTAAGACCATGCATATATAGACACATTTATGTAGATTATATAGATTTCTTTGGTTTAGTAGTTCCTAAAGTAAATCTACCCAGTAAAGCACTAATACCCATCTTAAGGCTGATAATTAGGTATAAAGAGAAAAAAGAGACAGGATTAGTGTTCAGATCATGTTCCAAATGCCTCTTAATTGGGTGTTTGTAATCAATCCTGATTGCAAGAGGCAGTGGTTTGGCAGAATAAAGAATGAAAAAGGCTTACCCCTACTATTTTCCTGTTAGTTGACTTGGCCATAGTATTTAAGTCAGGATTTAGCGTCAAATAAGGTAATTTTGTCAGCCTTAGTGGGCCTCATAAAACATATAAAAATATTTTCTAATGATATTTTTTCAAGCTAAAAACTCTCTCAAGCTAGAGTGTTATGTTTATCCAGAATCTTAGAAAATGTTTTCAAGTGAACCACAGAAAAGACTTTGTTCTCCTGGCCTCCATCCACCACTGACTTCTGAAATCAGGTCTGAGTTCACTGTGGGTCTTTCATTGTATTGACCTTGGCACTTTTCTCACCAAGCCATAGTTTTCTATCACAAAAACACACAGCTTGGGATAATGATTATTTCTTTATCCCAAGTAACCAAACAATTTTTTAAACAGGGTGACAGATTTCCTTCTTGCACTGTGGGAAGCAAGCACCTGGCTATTTCCAAATAGACTTTTAATGAACTTCCTGAAGGAGATTTGAGAGAAGTTTAATAAGTCACCTGCCAACTTCTTGGGAGCATAGGTCATTTGCTTTTCTGTAGGCATTCACAAAAATGTGAGAGTAACCCCCTTCCCCAGGCCTAAACTTCCATGGAGGAAATTGATTTTCATGGGCAGTATCAAAGGTTTTTAGAAACGTAACCTCAAAAAATTAAATTTCTGGTTGTTTCACTTATGTAAGGTACTGTGAAACTCTGTGATACACAAAGCTGGTTCTGAACTGCCTGAGCTTTATAATAATTCATTGAAACAGGAAAGTATTGTGCATATTTAGACTCATCTTGCATGTTAATAGCATTACAAGTATTTTACGTAATGCTGTAAAAGGAAGAATTTAAATGGCTCAAAAGGACCATTGAGAAAATATCTCCATATGTAGAAGAGACACCCATTTGACGTGATGATTTCTTCCCAAAGAAACTATGCACAATAACCAGCTGTTGTACAGGAGAAACTGGGCAGTTATCTGCTGCCTTCCATGCTGATGTAGAGCTGCAGTGGCCACATGCCCCATGCTTCCCCTAAACAGAGACAGGCCAAGCCTCCCACTGAATGAAAGCCTGGTTTAATGCCTTCCTTACATTTCCAGCAGCTTGGACTCTGTTGCATGTTTGGACTGTGGGCTGCTCCATGCCCCCACGGAAGACACAGCCCATGAGACCTGTGGGGTGGGAAAGGGTTGGAGCATCCCACGGTGGGTAGGGGTACTCACTGCCATTTCATCTAAGCCCTGTGCTGGGGTCATGCCCTACTGCTTTTCATGTCAGCGAAAAAGATACAGGTAGTCTTTTTCTTTTTCCTTTTCTTTTTCTCTTTTTCTTTTTCTTCTTCTCTTTCTTTTTCTTTTTCACACCCATGTGATTATTCTGCCTCAGACTTTGAGAAATGCTCCCTCACAGCCAAAGTTTTGATCATTCACATAAACAGTCCCACTGAACTCAATTAGAACAACAGACTCACTTGTGCAGGTCTAATAGCTAGGACATACATTTATGGCACTACACAAATTAATAAGTACTTTTTATAGCAATGTATTTCAGATGCTTGCAGAGTAATTTACAGTAGAGTAGAAAAATCAGCTTCATTCTTTTTTGTCCCTTCAATTCATAAATCACCATAAATAAGTTATTGCTCATTCTCCAAAATCTTAGCTCAAAATAGTGAAGCTTTGGGCTAAGTTGGTAAGTACATAGGTGAGAATCAAAGTTTGTCTTGCTGTAGGATCTTGTGCCAATCTGTCATTAAGCCAGACAACTTCTACCGACTTTTCCCAATGTATTCATCTGTAGCAAGGGAAGCAGATCAGCAATTTAGAAAAGCTTTAGCCTTATCACCATGCAGAAACATAGGCTATGCTGCCTATTTCCATAGCTATCACTCCACTTTGCCAGATGCAAAATGAGAGGCTTATATCCCTTATGCTAAAAACCCTTCTTAGAGGAAATCCTAGGCTGTCGCTCCATTTGAATGGCTTTAGTTAAGTCTGGAAAAATATGCAAAGGTAGCTCTTAAATAAAAGCTCTTTTTTTCTCTATTTCACAGCCATCTCCATAATCTGTTTTGGAGATAGAGGCATAAGGTGTATTAACATGGCAGGCAAATGTTCTGATAACTGAACATTTTTTGACATTCCCACAAAATCCCTGAGACTTAGTGTCACAATTCTATAAACTATATATATTTATATACTCATATCTGGGCTTAAATCCAGAACTTATTTACATGCATTTACAGCAGACAATTTAGGTTCATCTCCTTGTATTTTGGATGGCAAACAGTTAGACCAGGTACACATACTAATGCATTTCAAAAGTTTTCTGCTGTGTTTCAATAGCACATATGCTATATAATGTAGGTATATAAAATAGATACAGGACCACACTGAGCTGTGAAGCAGTGCCAGTAGTGTTGCACCTGCTCATAGCTCGAACATCCAATACCATAAACATACCGTATTATGTTCCTTACTGGTTTCCATTTTCATTTATCCTCCACTGCTATACGAGATGATGGCCTTCAAACAACATAATAGTCTTCTATATCTCATTTCTCTGACACCATTTTCAAGCTCCTTATTACTTTTGGACACTGCAGCTAATACTGCCCATATTGCTTCTCATTCTTCCCATCATAGCATGTCATTATTCAAGAAACCAGTGCTCTTCAGCCTTTCCCACATAAATAGGTCCCTCCCATACTAAATTTAAAACTTACTTCCAAGAGCCAGTCTCACATTTCCTGGGCAATTAGGCTTCTTCTACTGGCTATTACATTTTTACTTTGCAGATTTTTGCCCTTTTTAATTAACCATACCTGTTGTACTCAAGACTTGAATCTTTGTTTTCTGAAGCCTACTGATACTGATTCATACACTGGTTTTTTGTACCAATTTAATGATTTAAGTTAAGGTTTTGTTTGTGTATAGCTAAAACAATTCAGCATGCACTGGGGGATACATGTGTTCTAGTATAAATATGTCTTATGGCAGTACTTTTGCAGAAATAAACCTCACTAGTGCCAGTGAGGGGACTGTACTGCCTTTTCTGTAATGGTTTCTAAACTGGTATAGCTAAAGTGACTGTTAAAGCAATGCACAGACCTACTTCTGCATTACATGACTAGTCAGAAACACTAGGGGAGGGCTTCAGATACCATGTTAACTAAAGTTGTTAGCAGAAATTAATTAGATTGCTTTCCTGATTGCAAGGTGCAAATTGCAACATAGACACACGTACATATATATATGTGCATACTGTGGGACTTACTAACACATCCATTTTCTCTCAGCTTTTACTCTTTGAACAAAAGCTTAGACAAAGTGTCAGAGCTAAGCAGTTTCTCTGCCTGCTTCCCAGGAAGTTTTTTTGAACTTGCCCAGCTAGGCAGCTGCATAAATTACTGTGGGGTGACCTTCAAGCACCCTGCGTACTTGTCCATATGCACACTGTCACTCCATGATATTCCATATAACGTTTGTTCCTTTTACCCACTGT
>NDXB01018607.1:257450-273721 GCA_002631895.1 Agapornis roseicollis
TAACTTGCCCGGCAGCTGCATAAATTACTGTGGGGTGACCTTCAAGCACCCTGCGTACTCCATGGAACTTGTCCATATGCACACTGTCACTCCATGATATTCCATATAACGTTTGTTCCTTTTCTTAGTTATTCCTCCCCCCGGCTCCAACATTACAAAGTAAAAACCTTCTTACAGGTGCAACCAAAGCTCAGCTGATGCTCTGAAATCAAACTCTTGAGTGCTCTGAAAATAAACATCTGATCACTGGATAACTTTTGTATGTCCCCGTGTGCATTTTTGCATTTCCCCATAGAAAGGAAAATACAGCCTTCCTTGCCACATCCCAGCTTCTGCTCTTTCTCATCTGAAAATTATCAGGTAATTTTGATTTAAACACCTGAAAAAAAGAAGCTGTTTTTCATGGGCCATATTCTTAATTTGTCCAGAGATCATTCCACTATAGTGAAGCACCAGGGATTTATATCAGTTGAGTGAGGAGTTGACTCTGCATTTCTATGCTTTCCTAGAAATTCTCGGAAGAAAAGCCTATATTGTAGCTCAAAATGGCATTAACTCAGGGTGAAGTCAGTCAAAGTTTTGCCATTCAGCAAGAACAGACTTCAATACTCATGCTGAATGGGTAGGAGCTTCTTAAAAGTGGGTGGAATAAAGACCAGTGTCCTTCTGCCATGTGTACAAACCTTTCCTTCCACTAAGAGCTGTAAAGAAGTACACAGAATTACTGTTTACAGTGCTAACTCTCTCATGCTGCTTGATCTTGGGCCAGGCCATCATTATCCTTGTGCCTCAGTTTCCTTAGAGAGGATAATATTTCTCTATCTGAGGATGCACTTACCAGTGTTTGTGAAGTCCTTAGAGACTGCTGGGTGGAAATGTAGTGCAGTGTAATAGTTGTTTCCTATTGTTTTGTATTTATTCATCTTCTAGCTGTTAATTTTTTTTTAACTATATACTGCTGTGTAAAAATGCATGTGGCAATCTTTTGACATTCAGAGAGAAGTGTTATCCAAACAAAAATAAAAAATAGGACTCATGCTCACAAGAGACGCATTATCTGTGATGAGAAGAATCTATAACAGACACGGCACTAACTCAAAACTGAGCACCGAATAGCATCCAAATGCAAGCAATTTCAAATGTGTGCATATTGTCAGTACAAAACCAGGCCATTCTGCAAGCATAGCATCCCCTAAGGAGTAGTGAACCTAGCAGCAGCA
Organism: Agapornis roseicollis; assembly: GCA_002631895.1. Lineage (NCBI taxonomy): Eukaryota > Metazoa > Chordata > Aves > Psittaciformes > Psittacidae > Agapornis > Agapornis roseicollis. Next base: position 258,671 of record NDXB01018607.1, read on the forward strand.
ATGCTAATGGCTGTCTTCTCATGTGCAATGAGGGAAAACAGCACTTCAGAGACGCCTTCAGCAGCTGTTAAGTTATTCATTCTTAACTTACTTCTATAAAGCTGTTAGTTGGTGGAAGCAGATGACACAAAGATCTTGGGCCTGCACTGTCTGCTATGGGGGGAACATTCCCTGCCCTTACACACAGGGTGAAATTCTGGCTTCCTTCTACTTCTAGTCAATGGTAAAATTTCTCCCCAGTCTCTCTTGGACTGAAAGAAATTATTTTAGGCTCCAGAAAACCCTTTTTTTTTTTTGAAGAGCCAGTGTATCCCGTAGAAATTTTCTCGTTTGGACATGGCTTTCCTTTTGGTGCACACAGTGCTTGTAGAGGAGCAGAGGCCATGAGTTTCCAAATGCCCCTGTACTGTTAGAATAATGATGAAATAAAAAAAGATATTTTTTTTTATTGTTAGAGTACACATAATGCAGGGAGTACAGCGCTAGGTCATCTACCTTGATTCTTAATGTCCTTTCAGAATGTTGCAGGCTGTTTTGTGGATCACTTGTTCTACCTCATACAATGTCTTTCCCTATCTTCACTCTATACATGATATGAAAGCTCACATTCTCCTGAGTACAACACAGCAGTTTTCCTTCTGAATGTTGTCCACCCCAACTTTTGGACATCATAAGCCAGGCCTCAGAAAATTGTGAAACTTTATAAAAATCCATGTGTATCAAAATTACTGTTGATTTTATTTCCATTTTCTATATAGTACATCTTCAGGAATTCCCTCTGTTATAATAATAGAAAACTCTTTAGCCTCAAAAGAGAAGTTTAGCAATACTATGGTATCAGCAGCTGACACTTTAAAACATGCAACCAAATTTCATGATACTCATGACAAAAATCATGAGAGCTGGCAAAGCTGGATTCTTGCTGAAGTCCCAACTTCCCATTGCTGTTTCTGTTCTCAGTCACAGCCTTGAAACTCTTACTTAAGAGATAGACTTATAGAAGAAAAACAGAATTGAAAATAGAATGAAAAGGAAATGGAAGTATTACTTTATATTAATTTCACTGCTTGGCTATGCTTCTTCGCACCTTACTGCATGATCAAAACTTTCAGAAAGCAAAATTTATCCCAGAAAAAAAATAAATCCTTCTGAGTTTTACCATCCTTTTATCTGAGTGCTCATAAAGTAGCACTAGGAGTCCTATTGTTATGGAAGCTACACATTTTCTTGGCTTTAAAACAAACTTACACCAATGAGATGAAAATTGATTGCAAGCCATTAAGCACGAGGACATGTGGGCTTTTGGCTCAGGAAGACCCTGATCTGCAAACTGTTGTCATGTCTGGGACAAAGATCAGGTTGGCTGCAGTCAGGATCCTTACAATTTCCCACTGCTATCCACTGGCAGGCATGTTGGAGATAAATGAGGTGGACTGACACAGGAAAAATCTTTCTTATGGCATGTTATTTTGTGTGTTGTGCAGGCTTATGTTTTCAGGAGATTGTTTGCTTTCACATGCTGCACAGAATTACTGTGCAAAGCAGCTAACATTGGTGTCCCATCCTCCACATAACTGTACCAGTTTTATGTCTACATGTTTCTAGTGAAGTCAATGAAGTTGTGATTGCCTGCTTTGTATTTCCTTTACTATTTGGATCCTTCCCTGCTGCAGTTACAGTAACTGCAGTGGGTCTAATTTAATGTGCACAAGCTGAGAAGTGGCCGTGTAGCTCTAAACTCAGGGGCTGTTCTGAGGACAAAACTAATTTTGAAAACATTTTTATAAACTCATGGAAAACTTAATGTCTTTATTCTGTTATTACTTTAAAATAATAATCCCAAACTGACCTGGGAGCTATTACTCAGTGAGCACTGGCCCCTTGGAAGGTTTCAACTTGTCAAGTTTAGCTATTTTTTGAGCGCACAGAGGAAGTCATTAAGACACATCAGGCTGCTGATTGCTATTAAACTCTGCAGAGAGTTCTGTGTAAAAATCAATGCCATAACAGGGCTACAAGAATCTAAGAGGCAGGAAAAGCATTCCTTTACCCTCTCATAACTCAAAAATGGATTAATAGATTTTTGTGAAGCCTCAGGAAAAAAAAAAATAGAAAAAAAAAATCACCTATGAGCTAGGGGTCAAATGCAAACCTCTGTGACAAAATAATACAGCTCAGAAAGCTCCTAGTGCTTGAAAATGGGATTATAATGGAACTGCCACTGCTGTAACCTCAATTGTATGTTTCTGTGCTGCAGAAATCTCACATCTGCGCATATACGCATGCACGTGCTTATTTATTGTGTCCAAGGAACGTCTTTTTTTGCTCTATTGCCACTAAGGAACCTGGAGAGAAAATGTTATTTTAGTAAAGTACAATCTTATATAGCTTCTACCAGAAAAGTACTACAAAAATTTTCCAGATGGGTTCAGTCTCGGCACCAGAGGAAGTTGCTTGTGTGGGAGCTGCACTCAAAAGTGCAGCACAGTTTGCACTATTGAAGGCTTTTGTGGAAAATGTATTTTTTTCCATGGGAAAAACTAGTTTAAATCATATTAGGAAGTTTTATTGTAAACATGTATATAAACCAAAAAAAATCCATTGTCTTAGCTCTGAGGCCAATTGCTTAAATTCAACCCCTTCCAGTTCTTTTCTTCTGAAAGCAAAGTGGGAGCATTCAATTCAATTTTGGCATGAGTTTCATTTAATTTTTGCTGATAAAATGTTGAACCATCTTTTTAATTTGATTGTTTTTCTTTGACTTCTATATGAAAACAAAGTTTTACTGCGCTGTATTAAATTTGCTTCATTCTACCATGGGATCATTTGGATTGGAAGGGAACTCAGGAAATCACCTCATCCAGCTTACTGCTCAAAGGAATTGTGTTTTATATAATACAAAAGCTAAAATGAAGCAATTAATAGAAAACCAAATGTTTCCATAAAACCAAAGAAGAAATAGTTAAGGTGTTTCAGAACTTTTATTTCACAGCCTATCCCACCCTTTTTTGCTCAAGCAAATACCCATTTCTCACCAGCTCTCCTTATTAATTTAAAATTTTAGTTTCCATGCTTCTCTTGAAAAGAAGGTTCCCTTCTGTGTTTCCATGGTAAGATAGATGGAAATATTATGTAGGGTTGACCCACTGTAGAAGGAGGGCTGAAGGACAGGGCTCCAAGCATGTCCCTGCATGGTGGCTGCAAAGCCCCATTGGGTCATGGTCTCCCATCTCAGCAGAACCCAGAAAAGACCTTTTAAAGAAAGAGCATGAAGGTGAGCCTTCCCAGTATCAGGGCACAGAGCAAGGAGGACTTGAGACCAGAATAGGCAGGTTTGGTCCAGTTGGAGGTAAATTTTGCTCAAAGCTCACCAACGCTGAGGGTGTCTTGACAGTCTCCACCCTGTACTGAGGAGGCACCACTGTGTCACCCCCCAAGTCCATGGCAAGAGCATGCAATCATGGCCACAGACAGCATGGCAAACCTTTCCAGAATATCTGGGCCCAAGACTGAGATCTGGAGGAAAGGATCAAAAATAGGCTTTCTGTTAAAGGACCATATAAAGTGCAAGCTTTTAACAAATGAGTTGTTAAAGCCTGTTTTAGTGCGTATGGTCTGGATAAAAGATGCAGTAAGGGGACAGATTGCAGACCATTTCCCCAGCACAGCGTTAGGGAAGGAGGCTGCTATACTCTCATTGTAAGGAAGAAGATCCACTTTTCTTGCATGGATAATTTGCAGGCTATGAATCAGCCTGTTGTTTTTATTTCAGTGGAGTACAGACAAGAGTTGTGTAAGATGAGGCTGCTGCTTGTCTGTCAGGCAGCTGTAGTTTTTTTGCCCTGCAGCCTCTTTTAATGTGCATTCTTGGTGAATTCTGAAGAGAAGCAGTCACAACTCTGTGCTCAGACGTTAGAGCAGATCTTATACCCTAGTCACTGAGCCATGGACTTCACTCATACATATGCCTGCATTTGATACAACCATTGAGTATCTTGATCCAGTAGCCAGAAAACCGAATTGGTGTCTAAATAAAACTTTAAAAATATGCTCTTCGGTTGTCTGGTTTTGAACAGAGATTAGTATTTCTTGCAGTGTATCAACTTTTTTCCCAGGTGTTAAATAGACCATTTGCGTAGTCTGCTGGTTTTTGCAGTTTTTTAAAGAAGGGGTTAGAAGTTATTCCAGCCTAACTCTCTACAGGGTTTTGAGGCATGAGAGACAGGTATCTGCAGAAAAATGCCTATCTCTTTCAAATAATTAGGAATTATCTGTCAAAGAAGCTTCTGAGCCAACTAGAGTAAGAAAAAACACTTTCCATCTTTGCTTTTTTTTGGTCTCCCTTTTTCCCCCTCCTCTTCACTTCCCTCCCACCTTTCCCCTAGCATTTTCTGAGCAACCTTTGCCAAAGAAAACACCGATGAAAGTAACTTTCAGTGACTGAGCAGTTCCCTCTGTCACCTCCTCCCTGTCCACCCCCTCGATTGCAACAGACATCTGCCTTTGTACACACCATGTCAGAGTCCAGTGGAGACATTTTACATTCATCATTTCTCCAAAATAAATAAAAGCAGCACAGACGATGCGAACTAGCTGTAGACATCCCATTGCTAATAATGGAGCTATGTTGGTAATTGCCAATAATGATGCAATTTTCAGCATGGGAACACTGTAATGTGGATTGGGCCTGAATAAAGTGACACAGATGGTAGCATTACTGCATATTTCTTTGTAGCAGAAGTTGAAATTTTACTATGGGGAAAAAAAGAAAAAAAGAAACAAACATTCCTACATTTCCTTCCAGTTACTTCTTTAACATTAGCAGCACTGGCATGCTTGATCTGTGAACTGTGTCCGTGCCACCCAAGGAACTTAAAGAGGAGTCTGTGAAGTGAGGAGAAGCAATTGTTTCCACTTAGCAAAGGAAGCACTTAGATGCTGTTTGACAGAATTGCATTTGCCTCCCTTGGCAAGGATGACCCATTTTGATCACACGCAACGGCCAAACAACAAACAGCCAATTTGCAGTAAATCAGACTTTAAACATCTCTGTAGCTGCTATCTGAAAGACTGGTTCTGGAGTCCTCGATGATGAACCAGAGCTCCCACGTCTGTACCTCAGTCATCTGGGAGTGCTTCATTGCCTTTTTGCAGGCTACAGACAGCAGGAGCACATGCTTTGTGGGCTGGCTCCTGGGCTTCAGCTTCCTTCAATGCACACAAAGCACATGCTTCTCCAGGAGCGCCCAGCATCCTCCGTGCTTACATGCACAATCACTTCAGCATCCTGGTGAGCCAAAGCCAGTGGAAGCACACACTGCTACTTTGGCCCGACTGCAACATTTTCTTTGAAAGGTGTTTGTAAAGCTGTGGCAGCATGTCAAAGATAAGAGAGGCAGGAACTGGTCCTATTTGCCAAGCGCCTGCCTTTGTTGGCTCTGTCCACAAAAGCAGCTACCCTCACTTTTGAACTCTTCAAATTTGCTGCATGTTCATCTACAAAAATTGCTAGCTCACCCAGACCTAGAGTGTCAGGGCCAGAGTTGTCCTTCCTGCAAGATTAGGTCACAGCATTAGATCAAAGTCCTACTGTGTCATTTTACACCACGTGCGTGCTACAACCAGCCAATTTCAAGTCTCAGCCACAGGTGTTTAGTAACTATATGACACACACATGAAAATTAGAGCCAGAAACCAAACTTACAAGCTAAATTACATCTTTTCCCCCAACATTACACCTTTCTCATCCACCCTTATCGCTACATTCCCAATGGAAATTTCAGAAGATCACTGCTGCTGTCTAAAATTTTCTAAAAGCCTAAACCTAACTTTTCTTTTGCAATTTCCTCTCTTAATCTGGCAATTCAAAACTGAGCTTGATAATGCTCTTTTAAACAGCTGAGGAAGAGTGATCCACCAAAGAGACTTCTTTCTGGAAGAAGTGCTGCACAATGTTTACCATGTGGAGGGAACATCTAGCAAAAAGTAGTGTTGGCAAGTGTGTAGGAAATAATGTATTTGCTGCAGAGTTACGGTGTAGCTGGTAGTGCAAGGCATAAGCAGGAGTGATAAGCAAGAGTCATTTAGAAATAATTATGAGAAAAATAGTCAGAAAATACAGAAAGAGCACCTGATTTTGCCTTACTCTCCAAAAGCTGGGTGTCTCCTCTAAATTGGATATGTGGGCTTCTCCTGTGGCTTATGGTGAGGGAGATAACTCCAGAAAAATATATGCCACCTTAAGCTGATCACCAGAATAATTCATTCTTTCAAGGTACCTTTATCTCTCTCCTCATGCTACCAAGGAATAACTAGCTCCGGGTATCTCCCTGGGTTTTGCACATATAAATTCCACCCAAAGTCCTCAGAAATGGCTGCCCAAAGTGGACAGGAAAGCTGGAACATTTAGATAGCTGCAGAAGCTCATTTTTGTCATAGTGGACAAAATATACATAGTTAGTACAATATTGACCGTGTCAATGAGGTAAAAAATCTTGCAACTGTTTAGAAATTGTTTGCCATGTCACAGGCTTAATGCAACAAGCTGTATCATTGGTTTACAAGTAAAAATGAAAACAGAAAATGAGCGAAAGACCTTAATGTTCTGTTCATACAGAAGTAAGCATTTTCATCAAGAATGGAAACTGTTGTCTAAAATATACCACATGTTGATATATTTACAGTGTAAAATTACATTTGCTTGGGCAGTGTTATTTGCAGTTTCTGTGGCTTGGCTCAAAGCCTTTTTGGATCTCGGTGGGACAGCCTGACAGATCTGTGCTTGCTGGTTTGTGTCATTCAAAGTCACCACTGCAGCGCACATGCACTGCAGGAGCACACGGGTCAGCAGTTAGAGGTCTTCTGTAGCAAAGAAGATACTTGATAGGACATAAGGATATGAGTAACATCCTTAACATGGAAGGGAATGGAAAAGAAAATACCAGAGTATAAATGCACACATCGTAGACTGCCTAATTCAGCAAATGCAATTCATTCAGTTGAGCTTCATCATTCTTTTCTCAGTACACACTCAGCCCTGTTTAACATATGCTTGAACCCTGCTTAATTTAATGTAGCCAACAGGTGCTCACAATTAGGCACATGCTTAGTAATGTGACTGAAATAAGGCCCAAATATTCCTGCTTCAACACATGAACAAGACTGTTTCTGTTAAGATGGAGCATTGCACGCTAAGATGTGTAATCACTGCAGACCACACCACGTGGATGATGAGGCACTATGAAATGCTTCTGTTCAGAAGACTGTTCTCATACTTCCATTTTGGTCCAAGTTAAAAACTTTTTTTTAATCAAGGTCAAAGCAATGACTGTGTCTTAGACCAAGTTATGAAGCCCAAATCCTGAAGTTCCTGTTGCTGCAAAACTCCCACAGACTTGAAACATGCAAATCGGATGCAGTTCATAGACTCCTGGCAGATTGTCAGAACAGTGTTCTTAAGTTTCTGATGTTTTGCTAAATTATAACATGTAGTTCTGTAGTTTAAAATTCATGGGAAATAGATGCATTTTTACTTGCAATCTGATTTGTGTCTGTACTTTATATAACTAAAATAGGATGGGCTTTAGGTTAAGCAGTAATGATGCCAGCATTTTCTTTTGCTGAGGCGTTAGCCAAGCTAAGGACACAATGCTGATACAGAGTTGTTTCTCTTTTTCCTTAAATAATATTTTTATTGAGCAACAAGCGGATGCCAAAATGGCCTTTTGATCAGCTAAAAACAACAATGTCTCTAAGGGAATCTTTCCTGTTTATTGTGTGCTGCTGCATTTGAAAAATGCTAGCCTAGCCTACAGTAGAGCTAGACTCCTTAACATACAAGAAGCAGGGCAAAACAGGATGAGGCCAAAATGGGAACTGTATATCACAGGAACTCGGAAAGGCAGGAAGTAACAAAAGAAGTAGAAATTCTTGATTAAAAGTCTAATTGTACCAGCTTGTACAAGAGGATAATGACTTTCAAATGTCAGCCTTTGTGCCTGTTCATAATGATAAAGCTATTAAACCGTATGTACTGTTCTTAATTCTATTTCTCATAGCAAGTCATTTAAGATCCGTAACTATTCTGTCCACTAAAATCTAAAGTATTTCTTCAGCAGTGTATTTAAACAGTAGATTAAAAGGAATGCTAACTAGAGCAGTACCAGCCATGGCTGCTGCACAGTAGTCTAAGACATCTTGGAGGCACTGTTATAAGCCCCTACTTTAAAGAATTTAAATATCAGCCATAAAAAATCACTTCCAGGATAAAAGTCAGCCAAGGAATGAATATTTAAACCTAATTCATTAAAATAAAATGGCATAATTTTTGTAGTTTAGAAGTTTTATGTGTAAAAAGGAATAAGGTCTTAAAATATATTTTGCAGCTCTCTAACTGAAAAGTGAATCTATTTCAGAATTTGTCTCAGTAAAAAATTAACTCTTAAAGCAGTAAATGGCTGTTATTTCAGGAAACTAGTTGTAGCATAGAAAGTCCCAAACAAGCTACCAAGTTGTAAAACCACTGCTGCACAGTTGACTTGGTCCAGCTCTGCATTGCTCAGTGGAAAAAACCCATTTGCTTCCAGTAATAATTAGATCAAATGCTAACTTCCTCCTCAGGAAGTTAGATTCTGGAAGAAGAAGTAAAAACTGAGTTTGGCAATACTTAGTAAAATGTTTGCTTATAATGTCAGTAAATTTGACTTCAAAGACAGGAAGACAAATGTTGTGCTGGCATCACCCTGAGTGCTTTAGCCTTCGGTCAGAAGGCCTTTAGCATTTTGGTCAGAATGTTAGTGCCTCTGATCCCAGGCCATGGGATGGTGTTGCTTCCAGGCTGAAGCTGGTAATAACATGTTTTATAATTACAGACACATGACAACATGAAAGCTATAAAATAAATTGTCATTACCAGATGTTTTAATGTTTCGGAGGGGAAGACGTTAGCAGAGAATTCTGCAGCAGCTTCCACAAGTCCCAGCCAGCAGGTGATATTTATGGACAGTTTACAAGGTTTTCACATAGGGCATTCTAAAGAGGTTTGTAACTGTTACACTCTGCCATCCAGTTTATTTATTCTACAAAAATTCCGCTCCAAAGGTCATCCATGTTCTGTCTGTCTCAGCAGCTCCAGGCCTAGGGAAAAATGCTGAATATAATCTCAGCATGGAGTAGTGAAACAAATGTGCTTTAAACATGGTGGAGATGGTTTTGTGTCTTGTTCTCATATATCTTAGGCCCTGTACCTCTTGGCTTTAGGCATCATTTAAATGAGAGCACTGTTTAGCACCTCTTTCACATTCAAATGATATATTTGTGTTCTTTTGTGTGAAAATGTCTGTATATTTCCAACACTGCTCAGTTCATGTGAAAGCAGACAGGAACAAACCAAGGAGACAAAGATTATGTCAAAGTGGGTGAATAATAGTGATCATGATGCATCTATTCTTCTTTTCAAGCAGCACAAGGAAGCTCATTTCAATCCCTTCCAGCCTGACTCTCTGCTCTTGGTGTTGGGTCTTTGAGCCTCCTATTGTTCTTCCGATTCAGACATGAAGTCCAGACCCAGCACTGACTTCCCCCCTTACCTGGCAACAAAGCAGAATACCTTTTCTTTTTCTTATCGCATCTTATCCATATGCCTGAATGGATCCCATGCTAAGTAATGAGTTGCAGGTGAAATCAGAATAATGTAAATGGCACTACTCTTGTCTGGTCAGTTCATTTGGCAGGTGCAAAACATGCTTGCATATGAGGAAGACAAGATCAGCTTTTTGATTTATATTCAAAACATCGCCACAGCTAGGAGGTATTGCTAACTCAAAGTTATATTTACTGTATGTCACGGTTTAACCCCGCAGGTAGCTAAACACCACAAAGCCACTCTCTCACTCCTCCCCCCAGCTCAACTGGGATGGGAAAGAGAATTGGGGAAAAAAAAAAAAAGAAAAATTAAAGGCTAAAGAAAAAAAAAAATTAAAAAAACAGAAAAAAAAAAAAAAAAAAAAAAAAAAANCTGTATGTCACGGTTTAACCCCGCAGGTAGCTAAACACCACAAAGCCACTCTCTCACTCCTCCCCCCAGCTCAACTGGGATGGGAAAGAGAATTGGGGAAAAAAAAAAAAAGTAAAATTCATGGCTTGAGATAAAGATAGTTTAATAGAACAGAAAGAAAAGCAATAATAATAATAATAACAATAATAATAATAGAATTGGGATACACAAAACAAGTAATGTACAATGCAATTGCTCACCATCAACTGACCAATGACCAGCCAGTTTCTGAGCAGCTGTCCCTGGCTGGCTTTCTCCCTAGTTTATATGATAAGTGTGATGCCATGTAGTATATAGTATCCCTTTGGCCAGTTGAGGTTAGCCTTTTGTGTTCCCTCCCAACTTCTTGTGCTGGTGGGGTGGTGTGACTTTTCATCTTTGAAAAGTCCTTGACTTAGTATAAACACTGCTCAGCAACAACTAAAACATCAGTGTGTTATCAACATTATTTTCATCCTAAATCAAAGCCACAGCACAGTATCAGCTGCTACAAAGAAAAATAACTGTATCCCAGCCAAAACCAGGACACTGTAGAAGAACAGCGATCAAATTTCAATGATTGAATAGTTGAATCTCTGATTCACAAAAGGAGTATGATTACAGGGCAACTATTATTTATACAATGCTGATTTGTGATATATGCGTATGATCAATTTCAAATTATGTGCTTGTCAAACATCTGCTGTATTTTATTGTGGGTTTATTAGAGGATGTCTAATATCCAGTAAGAAATGATGTGTAAGAAATCCATCACTTCTTTTCTGGCAGGCGGGCCTTGTAATTCAAACAAAGTCTGTCTCCCTTGTTATATTGACCCTCTGGATCTGAGAATCTGAAGCTTTCTGCTGAACCATGAAAATATTCATGATATTTTCATGTTTGCCATAATTAGCCTCTTTTCTGACCAAAAGTATAAAGCAGCCATACAGTACGCAAAAATAGGCACAGCTGTAAAATGTGTCTTAGTTCCATGACATGAAATAGTGCTGTTAAAAAAGAAAACAAAATCCATGTTTTCAAATGAAAAATCACAAAATTGTTATTTTCATTAGCTGATAATATCATAACTGCTGTTTCTTTTAAGAATACTACCTGGGAGTATAGATTCCCTTTGCTCTTTGGAGTCTGATGTGCAAACTCTGGAAGCAGGATGTGCGGTTGCTCATAGGATGCATAGGGAGGTTTGCAATTTCTGGTCTGATTCAAGTTTTGTCAAACCACCACAGTATGAATTCCACATTCTTCACTGGAGAAAGTACACTTGAAACCACATCTCAGCTGCAAGGTATAAAAGCAGCTATTAAATATACCTACTGCTACATGTTTACTGGGGCACTAAGAAGGGCTTGCCTTGGGCTAGGCCTCAGCAGGTAAAATTGCATCCACTTAAATTAATAGAGCCGTGTCAGTTTTCAACTTAGGCAAAGCTGGAGTAGCAGGAGAGGGCACCATGCAGGTCCTGCAAGCATGGAACTATGGGAGAAAGACTTGAACACATTTTCAAATAGCAAGTTTCAAATTGCTCTTTAAGAGCTGAGATTCTTCAATCGGTTACAACTTTTCTTCTCCTGAGAATATTTAGCTCTACCAGCAGAACCTGCACACTGCAATCCCCTCTGCTACCAAAGTCTGCAGCTTCACAAATGCCAGGGCAGAGAATGCAATTGCCCAGTGTAGGTTTTTCGGGTTCCTTTTTGGGTGAGGTGTCTGCCATGGTCCTGTGTACATGATGGCTGCTGTGCAGCTCCCTTGGAGCTGAATATTCAGCCTCGTGGAAGGCCATTATGGGCGCATTTTTCCCTCTTCTTTTCCTCTCAGCCTGGAAAGAGTTCTATTATCTCTGAGAATTTAACTTATGCAGAGGCCGTGGGACCAGGACCATGGCTTACCCTATTACACTTAATTAACCCTGGGAATTCATTGCCACAACACAGAACTAGGCCAAGAACATAGGTAGCTGTACAAAAGAATATTAAGGATTTGCAATGAAGGTGTGGAATATCCACAATTACATTATGCATGATAAAAAATAATTAAGGGATATAAGCTATAATGGTTCATAGCACAATCCAAGTTCTAACAGATGGGGATACCATGAAACTTCCTCATGGGAAAGTGATTTTGTAATTGTAGAGGTGGGTGTATTCCATTTATTTCTGTATTTGTTTTAGCTGTGTATTTGTATTTGTATAAACATTAAGAAAAGCCATCAATCTATAACCTCTGGGTATTTTTAACATTTCTTTAAAATACACAAGTAATTGCTGCATAAAAGGGGAAAAAAATTAAACCCCTTGTTTTTCCCACCCACACATTTCTTTTCACTTCATACATCCCAACCCTCAGATTGCCCCTCCCTCTGCAAAAGCCTGGGAAAAGATTCACAAGCACATGTGAAAAATGATAGTTTCACATGGCTGTAGTAGGTTCACATCCTTATTATGTAAATGAGTGGTTTTGGTTTGGGAGTCTCTTTTGTGGTTTTTGTGCAGATGGTTAAATACTTAAGCACAGTGGGCCAAATTGTTCCTACTGGAATTTCACTGGCTTTGGCTAAACTACATCAGGAATCGAAATAGGCCGTGGAACCAAAATCTACTTCTGCATGTAATGAAATAGCCAAATGGGTAATGGAATTGCTGCACAGTAGCAGAAAGGAAGAAGCAGCCACACACCCATTTCCCTTTGTCTGCTCAGTAATTAATGAAGTACCTGGTGAATGATAGATCTGAGAAAAGTCACTTTGCTCCTGTGATCTGCACTTCCTCCAGACAGGTAAGCGCAGAGACGTGTGTGCTGGAGACTGATTAATTAGCCCCAGCCAGTTGTAAAATCTTTAGGAAACAAGTGGTGTCTGTTTTCTTTTGCACAGGATGCCATGAGATGTATTTAAAGTGTGAGAGTCAAAGGTCAGTTTGACAACACGTACTCTAAGAAAGAGCCCACGCCTGTATCCCTGTTTCATGTTAGAAATACTGTCTAAAGCCACGAAGCTATTGTACTTGATGAGAGAAGGAGTGGGATTAATCTGCAGCAAGGAACATTTAGGTTAAATATTATGAAAAATGCTGTAACTGTGAGATCACTTAAGCGAAGTAGCAGGCTGTCAAGGGAGGCAGTCAAAACTAGAAGTGACACTTTTCTATCAGAGCTGGTTTGGAGACTCATAGAATAATTAATAAGCATTTCTCTTTGAATGGGGGGAGGGGCACAGACTCTGCTAGAGGTCCCTGCCAAATCAGATGAGCCTCCAAATCTTGTAGACACTACGGGAGTTAATGCCTATATGTAGATAAAATGGAGCTCTCAGAAAGGACTTTTCCAGCCTCTTCTCAGCTTGTGTTACTTATCTAAATGTAAATTGAATGCAAATACTTTGAGCTGTTCGCCACAAAGCAGTTTGCAGTCTCCTACACTAAATCTGACCCACTGGAAATTTAAGGGGCTTTGGTGATGGCTAATATAATTCTTCCAAAACTAATTGGGTTACAAGAGCAAAAAATGTCTCCTCCAATCTCTGCGATTTCTTATGCTTGTTTTGTATTTATTTTCACAAATTTCTTGTAATAGTTTAATATTTTTAAGTTTTAACCAATCTTTTCCACTGTCAAAGTTAATGAATGTGTTAACATGGCATTCAGTGAGAAAATGCATAAGCTAGATGTGTGGCTCAGGTTCTACATATTCTGCTAAGGTTTTTATCTTCAGATTGTTCAGGCTTATCTGCCTGCAGTGAACCAACGATAATAAGGTATCTTTCTTTCTGTCTTTGCTCTGGAAAGATAAAATTTGTCATTTCCTAGCATTATATCCAAGTGCAGCAAATTACAAAACAAATGCATTACCTCTATGTTATTTTGGGGTGCAGAGTGTGTTAAATTAATTTTCAAAATCAGATTACAGGAGGTTAAATCTCAGTCCCTAATTTGTGCCAACAAAATTGGCAAATCATTTTAGCAGAAGGCCAAAGAATTATTGCCTTGATAATAACAGAAAAGTTGAACTTGGCAGTTTATGGATTGGTCTGTGCCTAAAAAGGCTCAGTAAAGGTTATTCCCCACCATCTCCAGTAGAGTGGTGTTTCATAAAAGCAAACATTCATTGTGCCCACTAAGAGGAGGTTTGGCAAAGTAAAGGGGGGCATAGGCACCACGAAATTTAATCCATAGCTTTCCATCTACTGCACCCTACAGAGCCACAGCCCAGGGAACCAGAAGAGAGATCAAAAGACTTTAAAAGTGTCAGGCAACAGGATCTTATTTAAATTATTAGGTGAGATGCCCTCTTGTTTTTAACAATAGCAAAACAAATCATGTAGCCTGTTTTCTTCTCTTCCTTTATGCTGTTTTTGACAGGCTGGTGCAAATTGCATGTAAAAATTATATATCTGCTTTCCAGCATTGCTATGGACAATATTTGGAAACATGTTTTTGTAAAACAGTGTAATATTCAAATTTATTTGAATCATGTAGAAGCTGGAGGATTTGTAGCAGATTCTTAACCAGTATTGACTGAAATAAAACTAATTTGATTAAAAAAAAACAAAACAAAAACAAAAACAAAACCCAAACCCCAGAAATTTGCCTTAGGTGAGGCTGATAAGCATTTAGGGAATATAAGAATGCTTATCTGTAATTCTGTTGGGTGATTCAGCTTTAAGAACTGCACATCTCTAATTCACATGCATATGCTAAAATGTTTTACTGAATTTCCAACAATTGAGTTTCAATAGTTGAAATCGTTATAGCTATATAAGAAGAGATTTGTTCTTGTTGTTTATGTTAGCTTTATTGGAGAAAGATAGATACTGCCCCAAACTGATATCACACTGCAGAACAGTAAAACCTTTCTCCCAAACTCAATCTCAATCTCTAGGCTGCTTAATCCTTATGCAAAAAAAAGTGCATCAAAAGGAGCGTGACCAGCAGGTCGAAGGAGGTGATCCTGTCCTTCTACTCTGCTCTCGTGAGACCTCACCTGGAGCATTGTGTGCAGTT
>NDXB01018608.1:0-16782 GCA_002631895.1 Agapornis roseicollis
GTATCCACCCAACCACACAGCTTGGTGTCATCGGCAAACTTGCTTTGACAAAATCCAGTGTGACTTCAAACACTTCCAATGATGGAGCATCCAGCTTCTATGGAAAATTTGTTCCTGTGTCTCACCACTACATTGTAAAAAAAATTCTTATGTGCAACCAAACCTTCAGCTTAAATACACTGTCCCTTGTCCTGTCACTATGAAAGGTATCTCTCCGTCTTTCATAGAAGCCCTCTTTATATATCAAAAGGTTGCAACAAGGTCTCCCCTTAAGGACCCTTCTCTTCTCCAGGCTGCTCCAGCCCAGCTCTCTCAGCCTGGCTCCAGAGCAGAGCTGCTCCAGTCCTCAGAGCGTCTCCGTGGCCTCCTCTGAACTCGCTCCAACAGCTCCACATCCCTCTTGTGCTGTTGCCCCAGAGCTGGATCAGGACTGCAGGGAGGGTGTCTCCCCAGAGCGCAGCAGAGTAGGAGACTTCCCTCCCTGACCTGCTGCTCACGCTCTGGGGGTGCAGCCCAGCACACGGAGGGTTCTGGGATCAAGCACACTCTGATGGCTCATAACCAATTTTCCATCTACTTGATTATACACAAAGATTGCAGATAACAGTTACTGAAAGAGGCACTGTGTCCTGGGTTCAGCAGTAGCAGTCATTTTTCTCCTTCTTAGTAGCTGGTGCAGTGCTGTGGTTTTGACTTTCAGCCTGGGAACAGCGCTGATAACACCAATGCTTTTAGTTGTTGCTAAGTCATGTTTACTCTGACCAAGGACTTTCTGAGTCTCATGCTCTGCCAGGGAGGAGGGGAAGCCAGGAGGAAGCAGAGAGAGGACACCTGACCCAAACTAGCCAAAGAGGTATTCCATACCACAGTACATCATGCCCACTATATAAATGGGGCAGTTACCCAGAAGGGCTAGATCTCTGCTCAGGTCAGGCTGGGTATCAGTTGGCAGGTGGTGAGCGGTTGTATTCTCTTCCCTTGTTATTTCCCTTATTGTTATTACTGGTGGTAGCAGCAGTGGTTTGTGTTATGCTTAGTTACTGGGCTGCTCTTATCTCATCCTGTGGGAGTTACATTCTTTTGATTCTCCTCCTCATTGCTCCAGGATTGGGGGGAAGAAGAGAGGAGTGAGTGAGTGGCTGCATGGTTCTAGGTTACTGGTTGGGCTTAAAGTAAGAATGGTCATTCACATGGAAGTATAACTAATGAATGAAGTACCACAATATTACCCCATTTCATAAACAGTGTTTTGATAATGACAGCAAATTAAAACTTCTCTGCTATCCTACTAGCATAATGTTAAGAATTTCCAAAGAAAGAAGAAGAGTTTCTGCAGATTTTCTTCAGAGAAATTAATCATTAAATCCATCAGCTATCAGTGAGCACTTTCTTGCCTTGTGATATTTGAGCAGTTCATGTTCAAGTCACTTGGAATAATGAGCACGTTTCCAAAGAAAGAATTGGGCTTTTAGTCTTTTGACAGAAATTAGATTAGGATATCACAAATATAGCAGGAAGACAATATGAGGCCACAAAACTTAGACTGCAAGAGAGCAGATAGTTTAAAGAAGAGGTTTATGCCATACTGGATTAGCAACATCCAGTTGCTATTCTGGACTCTTAGGAAATCCAGACCTCGAGAGAGGTAACTAAGTGTTGGAAAACGTTCCGCTTACTACATATAAACAGTAAAGGAAAAAATTAATGAAAGAAAACAGATATAATAATTTTATCCACTATAGATACATACACACATACATGCGCACACATTACATCTATTTGTTTTCATTCAGTACACACACAAGCATACATGGATAATCTTCCTTCAGTCAAAGTATCTGTCCTTAACTCTCTATTATTGCATTGCAACCCTTAAAAAGCTTAAAAGCAGAACATGCTGCTATTGTGGAATGGCACTGGTTAGACCCATAACTAGTTTTATTTCCAAATATTCCAAAAGGCGCTATAGTACATCAGCATTATTATGCCTAGTTGCTGAGGTTATGAGTTATTTTTAATACTACAGTTTGTCAGAACTAGACAATGGCTTCTGGATTTCCAATGTGCCTGATGTCTCAAATGCACCATTTTATGTTCAAAACCAATGGATTTATTTCCACACCATAGAAAGAAAAAAACCAAACCCAACCAAACGCGTGATGCACTAGTCTCTACAGAAAGCAAGTACAAAAGAAAAAAACCCAAACAAAACTATCAGTTGGTCAAAATAAAGATAATTCTCATTAATTTGGAATTTAATTATCAAACCCCTGCATTTAGACCATCATCTCACTGCAGAGCTGAGACTCGTGGAGCTCGGAAAAGACTATTTCCTAGGCTTATCAGAAAATTGGTTGTGCTGCATCCTTCAAAGTATGCATGGGGTTTCCACAGACACACAGAAATAATTAGAATAGGGTAAAGAGAGGTCAGGAGAAAGTATTTTAAATCATAAAACTTATCAAAAAGCCATTAAAACTCCCCATTAAGTCCACAGAAGTTCTGGTTCCAAGATTCATATCACATGAATTACCAAGAACAAAGTTCAAAAAACTCCTAAGAATCATAAATTTACAGTTACAGAACATAAAGAAAAAGATCTGAAAGAGAACACATGTCATTTAAAGATGATGTCACAGTGACAAGAACACAATACCCAATTGATAACATTATCAGTCCTTTGAGCAAAGTTCACTTACTACTGTGAAGGAACAGAACCTATTATTAGACCCTATTAGTCCCTGCACCAAGAAACATTTCTCCTCCTTCCCTCCCCCTCTCCAAAATACAGCTTATGAAAAGCATTTGTTCCTAGCAAACCCTGAGGAGGAGTCCAGTAATATCATAAATTAGAGTTTGTTTTCCCCATTTAATAGCCATTCTAGATATTAAATGTCAAAACAGAGTGTTACTCGTATCACTTAATACTAATTACTTGCTTACCAGTGCTACATAAGATCAGCATTATTCCCTGACTGTGGCAAACATTTTGCTCCTGATTAGAGCTTCTCCAGCTATTGGTAAAATGGATCTTGATTTTAGAATCATAGAATCATAGAATCATAGAATAGTTAGGGTTGGAAAGGACCTTAAGATCATCCTGTTCCAACCCCCCTGCCATAAGCAGGGACACCTCACGCTAAACCGTGTCACCCAAGGCTTCGTCCAACCTGGCCTTGAACACTGCCAGGGATGGAGCACTCACAACTTCCCTGGGAAACCCATTCCAGTGCCTCACCACCCTAACAGGAAAGAATTTCTTCCTTACATCCAATCTAAACCTCCCCTGTTTCAGTTTGAACCCGTTACCCCTTGTCCTGCCACTACAGTCCCTAATGAAGAGTCCCTCCCCAGCATCCCTATAGGCCCCCTTCAGTTACTGGAAGGCTGCTCTGAGGTCTTCATGCAGCCTTCTCTTTTCCAGGCTGAACATCCCCAACTTTCCCAGCCTGTCTCCATATGGGAGATGCTCCAGTCCCCTGATCATCCTTGTGGCCCCCTTCTGGACTTGTTCCAACAGCTCCATGTCCTTTTTATGTTGAGAACACCAGAACTGCACACAATGCTCCAGGTGAGGTCTCATTTTTGCTATGTTTATACTGTTGCTGTTAATTTTTGTTACATGCCTATTAAAGATGACAAACCTCAAAAGGAAATTTCAGAACAGAAAGACCAGGCTAGATACTCTGCTTAAAATGCAAACCTATGCTACATTTTTACATGAACAAAAGCCTGGATTGGCAAAGCCTGGATTTTGTTAGGAGGCAGAAAATTCACTGATGCCTTTCCCAGTGGAAACAACAGCTGAAAGGTGACTCAATCACTCTATTATATGTGTTCTATCACCCCTACTGTTTCTGATCCCATTAAACACTTCACTTCTGCTAGCTCTTTCACTAAGACAGACTTAACAGATGTGCATTAAGTGATTACATTTAAAGCTTTCTGACATAGGTTGCCCAGGGAAGTTGTGAGTGCTCCATCCCTGGCAGTGTTCAAGGCCAGGCTGGACAAAGCCTTGGGTGGCGTAGTTTAGTGTGAGGTGTCCCTGCTTATGGCAGGGGAGCTGGAACTGGATGATCTTAAGGTCATTTCCAACCCGAACTATTCTGTGATTCTGTGTTCTAAACCAAGCAAAAAGCATAACAAACTTCCTTACCGACAAAAAGAAGTGTAAATATGAGAGTAAGCTGATACACAGCATGGCCCAGAATGTTCTTCATCATGGTACGGGATATAAGAGGTTTGTTCCTGCCATATGGCTTTCTCAGCAACAGAGCCTCAGTGGGAGGTTCGGTGGCCAAAGCAAGGGAGGCAAAGGTGTCCATAATGAGATTGACCCACAACATCTGTACAGCTTTCAGAGGAGAATCCTGTGGAGACAAATTAGAAAGTTACACATTTCCTAGAAAAATAATGGTTGTCAGGTCTTTTACTGGGATTTCATTCCTTCCTGTGTGACGCCAGCAGTGCTGAAGGTGGGACATTGAAATCCAGTCTGCCCTGCTATGTCCTTTCTTTTCTTCTTACACAAGACCAGTATGTCAGGAAGCATAGTGATCTGAGCAAAGATAAATTCATCAGGGATATGTACAATCACACAATGCTTATAAAGCATAACATGATGCTTTATGACAGATTTTACAATATCCTCTGTTACTTCCTGCATCATGCTGAAGTTTCCAGCCGAATTTAGGTAACCAGATAACACAAGTGGGAGTTCCTTTCCTGGAAGAAAAATTATACTGGAACAATTTGAAAAGTAATGTTTCCATTTACTAGAAATGTTTTGTCAGAAACAGCTTGAAATTATTAACAATTTATGAAACAATTCCTGAGACATGTGAACACATCTGACTTGGATAAGACCTTTCAAAAACAGCAGTGAACAAAAAAATGCCTGGTATCTGGATTAAAAAAACCAACAACATCCTGAAACTCATTAAAATCTATCAAAAATGAAAAAATGAGGAATTCCTTATTATTTCACTGGGTAACAGGATAGTATATTTGAAACTCTGGAACTGGAAAGGAAAAGCTCAGATATTACTACCAGTGAGGATGTATTAATTTTCTGAAGCAAAGCTCCAACCACTAGAAGGAGCTCTTTCCTCACTCAAATCAAGACTCTATGGTCATATTACAGAGAACTTGAGGTCTCCTTTTAAAACAACCCAAAAGGAAATAAATAAAGCAAACTAACGCAGATCTTCGGAGAACTCGAGATGATTATTAGAGAGTTTTGATTTGTAATTCACTAGCGCAGCTGTAATGATAGATGCAACCTCTTCAAGGAGCCGTATCAGGAGGAATGAAGGAGGCTCTTCTGTGTTTAACAACCTCCTTCCTATGCTTTTAGACAGAGCCCAGGATGGGCAGCATTAGTAAGGTCTGCTTTCTGTTTCAGATAGATGGTTTTTATTAGAAAAATAGAATCTCAAAAGTAACAAGGTATCAGCATGACAGATCTTATAATGGAAGGGAGTTAATCTGCAGTGTGGAAGCTGGAAGATCTGAGCACTATTTTTATGCCTTACATTACCATGCTGCTGTAATAATGAAGCAAAGAAATCTATGGACCAGCATACAAGCCAAATCAAAGGCAATAAACTCACCTTATGAACTCTCTCCTTTTTTTCAAAGAGTTAAATGGTCATTTTTAATTAAATAATTTCAAATAATGAGGGCCAATTCAGTATCTCAAGAACATACGGAGAACAATGGTAAGTGGTTTGGTCTCTTGTGGATCTGGTTTATATTCCAACTCTTCCTTGTGATAAACCATTATTTCCTCTTGATAACATATATTTAACATCCCTACAGTTAGAGAAATTTTGATACATCTTATTCATAAAAAAAACCAGCTGATTTTTGGCTTACTTGAAGGGATGGAGAAAATTAACCTCCCATTTCTAAGTTTTACAGGTTGGCTACATTAGGGAAGATTAACATAAATAGATTTTCAACCTCTTGGTTATGTGTTGCATTAACTGGGCTTATGTGGAGAGTTCAGTCACTCATTTGGTATGCAGCTGCATAAACAGGAAACATCTTTGTCATTAGAGGTGGCTAAAAATCTGAAAGAAATCAGGACAAACTCGGTTCCAAATTGAGGCCTCATTTGTTTTTTATTAATACTAATGCCTCAAACAAGGAGAGTACTTGCACTAAAAGCAGTTTGTTGCTAGGGCACAGTATATAGAGAAAAAAGAAAACATGGTTTCTACTGAACAATTTTCCTTGTCATACTTCTACCTGTCTGGTTAATAACTTTTCTAGAGAAACATTCTCTACTTTGAAATGTTACAATAGCTGAATTTCCACTCCCTGTGCTGACTTCTATGTTGGTAAAACTGAATTTGTCTGTTACGCTTAATGAATACAGTTAAATATTCAGGTGTTTATTAGAGCCTGACGTATTCCTAGCATAACGAAGAGGCAGATTATTTCAGTCTCTAAATCACGCAACTGTAGTTGGCAGTCATCAGTTTTGGCAACAACTTGTTCTCACCATTTCACACTGCCAATCACCTTGTGTGGCTATGGTGCCCCTAATAATTATCTATTATTGGCAGTGCTACACTGCTCAGTCAAGTGTGAAAACTCATTCTAAGCTGAAGCCAAAACATTAAATACACATTAGTCTGGGCAGGCAGTGGAATGAAATTTCCACTGTAACTCTATCTGATTTCTGATTAGTTGGTGGAAGCTGAGGAAAATACGTATCAGCTAAGGAGCTTAGTCTTCCATTACAGATTTTAGTCACTTATGCAAGTGGGATGCAAATTCAGGGTTCTTCTCATTTTGGTCACTAAATGACTAGCACTAGTTAGTTCCTAACTCACTTTCTGAAAACTTTGGGGATGAAAGCTGCTCAAATTGCACCCAAAATCACCAGTTATTTGTCAAATTCCTTTCCACTTGACCTTGGAATAGGTTAGCTTTGGCCTAGAGGTAAAAGGAAAATGTCCCTTAAATCAAGTGATGTTACACTTCATCTTCGAAACACTTAAAAGTACAAACTGCCAAAGGCTGGAAATAAACTACAAATCTTTTGTGACATGCAGAGCCTTACAAATTTTAGAGCTTGTTACTTTTGATTTAGATGACAAGCTGTAGGAGAGGAAAAAGGTATTTTCACCCTTACCTCTTCACTCCCACTTGTCAAGAGAACACATGCATGGGTTCATAAAAATGAGCATTTCTGGTAGCTTAATCTTATATCCACTAATGCAGAGAAATGTCAGCCCTCACTTCTGCTGCTAGATCATCCACTAACTGTATGGAAGTGGCATCCTCAATTCTATCTCCATGGCTCTAAGCCCTCCCAAACCAAAGTTAACAGGGCATACTTTGATTTTATATTATAGCTTTTTCAAATTTGCCAATGCTATGATTTTAGGATTTGCCAAATACAGTTCTGCATTCAAACATTATAACCAAGTAAATTACTGCCTTATACATGTAAGTATAGAGCATCCTCATTTCTTGAACAAGATCTGTAAAAACAAGTGATTCATGCAGCAGTTCACTGCTAGAATACTTTTTAATTTACATTTAATTTTCCAAACATAATGTACTATGGAGTCACTGTTTTCAATTCCTAATGTCTGCTAAAGCATCAAGTCTTCCTCAGGTTACAAGAATAATAATCTGAATGCAAAATGTTGAAGTCTTTTTCTTCTCTGTCTTTGATGCAACCTTTCTGAATAGTGACATTGCCTCAGCAGTTGGAGACAGACAAAATTTGGCACAGAGATAACCTGCTAGCTTTAGACTTCCAGTGAAAAGCTGTTTCCATTTGACTGAACTGCATTTTAAAATCTTTATTTTGTACATACCCAGGTTATTTTTACAGCTCCAAACATAATGACCTAATATTCTCTTGGTACTGTGTAGGGGACAGGAAACAGGATGAATCTTCTGGCTTTGTAAGGCACATATAAACCTCTATATGATACCTAGAGATGTGGAGCACTGACTCATCGAAGTACAAAATTCACAGTAAATGTAGGCAGAGCTGCAAAGAAGAACCCTCACTGAGTCAGGCAAGGGCTGTGCAAAATTGTTATTCCAAGGATGAAGTCAGAATGTAAGAGTTTATAGCTCATAAATACACTGGAAAAAGAAATCACTGGCTTAACCTGAGGTAATAGTTGCTAAACAGAATGGACAACTGTATGCAAACTGGTCAAGATAACCACACCCTGATCAGTTTAAAAGCATGCAGTGAGCAACCCAGAGAGAAGAGTGCAAGAGGTAAAGGAATTAGGCTATTTGAAAGACAAGGTGAATTAATACATCTTGGCTGCGTTGTGCCACAAACTGCTCTGGCATGGGACTAGTAGCAACAATAGTTGTGATTTCATTGGCGGGTGTTATCTACATGCTGGAAACAAAATTAAGAGCACCTATGCAGCCAAAGAGGGAGTGATCCCTAGTCAGCTTTTAATCAGAGTAGGTAAGCATCAAAGCTTCATAGTCCAGTGTCCCAGTATGCTGGATCTGAACTGCAGAACATACTTTTTGGGAGGTGACATAACAAGTGTGGAAGAAATGAACAGGATTTGTCTCATTCTAGATTTGATTAAATATCACCAAAAACATAACCTGGGGAATTTTAATTAACCTGAACATTAATTGTGAATTCAAATTATATTCCGCTTGTCAAAGAAAGCCAAACTGACTACCTAAAAGCAAAGTAAAATCCAGTCTGATGTGGACCTTAAAATATTCATTTTGAAGGTCACAGAAAGCTATGCTGCCTTTTGGAAACTATAGATTTTAGCTTCATCTGTTTGTTAATAACTTAAATGTTTCAGTCAAGATAGCGATTTAAGACCTGTGTACAGTTTTGCAGACTTAGATCTGAGTATGTGCACACAGCCTGTTTGCAAGGTTTGTTTTGCCATATTCATGCATTTTGAGATAGAGCTATTTTCAGAGCAACCACAGGGTACAGTGATGTTCATGTTCTCACGGGTAATTTTTAGTAAAGCTTATGAGCCAAACAAACATAATGCCCTTTCACTGGCTAGAGCCTTTGAGTCAAAGCCTACATAATGATGCCCTGATGCCCATTTGTAAGCAGAGACAGAACTGAGAGCTGCTTGAGGTGATTAGCGGTGAGGTCTTTGAGCATAAACAGAACTACCATGGAAGCAACTGCTGCCCTTTTGCTACAGTTAAAATTTTAGCTTCTTTGGACCTCTCTGTTGGATTTGCATTTTTACTGCCAAATTAAGGAACTGCATCAGAATCTATTTGGACAGAAATACAGGAATTCTGGGTGTACACTAAAAAGCTTTAAACAGGGACTACAGACTTGACAGGCTCAACGATGGTTTTATAGACCATTAAGGCAATATAAAGACACTGGTTCTGATCCAAGTTCTACTAGAAGCCAGTGAAATTATTCAAAGGGTAAAGAAAGCTCTGGAATGAAAAGTCTGCACTGTTTATGCACTTAGACTAGATAGAAAATAGTCTTTACACTGTAATGTTTAACCACTTAAGGAATAAACCAGATTATCCCTCACTTAACAAATGGAATATATTACCCTTCATGTTTTCATCAAGCAAATGAAAAAGTGCTGGACATCAACAACAACAAAAAATTCACCTTAAATAAATGTTAGTAGGCAGTAACTGAATGTCTATAAAACAGGGTCTTGAAAGGAATCACTCACAGCAGGCCCACTCACGGCATTCTCACCATGCTGCTGTTAGCACTCTTTTCTATATTGTTTTGTACCACTGATAAAAACCCAGGAGGACTGACCTTCCAGAATTTCAGTCCTTATTCCAGTACCTTCTGTTACCAACAATAATCACTTTACAGCATTTTCTCAATATGCTTCAAAATAGTTCCAAGGGAAAAGTTATCCAACTTCTGCTGCCAGGTGAGCAGTTCTGTGGCACAGAGAAGCTCAGCTATGACACCCAGGCATCAGCAGGGCCTGAGGGCAGTGGGGGGAGCTAGCACTTGGCAGCTTACAATTTTGACTTTTTGGAAAACAAGTGAATTCAGGTGTCAGTGTGCTCTCTGTGCGGGATAAAATAGTTATTTCACTTGTTAACATCACTTCCACTTCCTTCAAAACCTGCCTTTTTTGCATGTCTCAAACTCCCAGCACTATCCTTATGCTCACTCAGCAGGGGAGCTGAAGGGAGGCAGTCCCATCCACCCAGCCACTGCATGGCACTAGCAGAAGCTGAAGCTTGCTCCCATGCCACACAAAAAAAAAAGCCTGTATGCATCAGTCAAGGCTTAGGAGACGTTTGACCTCCTGGTTTTGTAAAGGTACCTGGGTTTCTGGTTTCAAGTATCAATTCCATGATTACAATGTAAGTTTACCCTGGAACAGAGCTAATGACTTATTCATTGTTTTGCTCAGGTGTGCATGAGGTGAAATATACCCACGAAAACAGGCCTGTGCATCTACATGATGCACAAGAGAGGGAAGAGGCAGCTTCCCCCGTTGTGTGTCTCCATCAGAGGAGGCAGTTCGTAACAGCACCTGTCTGCAGCATCACAACTGCACTTTAATTTAGAGAGGGACAGTGCTAAAACCTGCATGTTGTGTTTTATCCTCCATTAGAAAAACCTACTGTACTAAACACATCTTTTCTTTCTAGGGAAAATAAAACTGCATTTTATTAGTCAAAAAGTAGTAATTTGAAAGGGGGAAAAATTGTGGTTTACTTTTGCACATGCTTTTTGCAAAAGATGTAGACACATTGCAAATACACCAGGATTGCACTGGGGGATTAATGTAAAGGGAGAAAAAGAAATCCAAGTCCAACTGCATGTGGCATTTAACTGGTTTGTCATTTGCACTTGAAATTAAAAGGGACTGCCTGAAAGCAACAATGTTTTTATCAGTCAAAAAGCCCCCCGCTGGGATTACCTCTGTGCCAGAACTGCCCTCCTGAAAATAATAATCCCATTCCATAATCCATCAAAAATATACATTTCATAGTGAAACATTCTGAGAGGAAAAGGCCAAGTCACGTAACTTTGTCCTTCCAACCCCTGACATTTTCTGTCCATCATCACAAGGCTCAGTCACGATGATAATATATAATCAAACCCAGGGAGCTATATGGAAGCAGCACAAAACTTAGCCGCTCCTAAAAGTAATCTGCTTCCAAGAGAAGATGAACTGGTTCACTTCCTTATGTGAACTGCCATTTAACATTTAGCAGCTTGATCCTAAGTACACTCTTAATGCTCAGAAGAATTTCAGACAGTGTACTTTCTGTTTTGCAAAGCAAGAATCAAATGTAAGCCACTGTTACTTAAGAATGAAAAGTTATCTTGATAGGATTTGACCCCATACTTTTAGCAACAGCTCACCTGGGTAATGCATGCTCCAGTGAAAGCCACAATGACAGCCACAATATTAACAGTGAGCTGGAACTGCAGGAACTTGGAGATACTGTCATAGACATTGCGTCCCCACATTACAGCCTTCACAATGCTACTGAAGTTGTCATCTGTCAGGATGATGTCTGAGGCTTCCTTTGCCACATCTGTTCCAGCAATACCCTGCAAAAATTAGTTGTGACTAAAATTACCTACTAGAAAGCACAGAGGCAGTTAGAATACAGATCTTCATGCTCATTCGAAGTCCACAGTTATGCAGAGACTTCCCAGCATAGTAACAGGAAATGCTGAATCTATTCTGCATTTTCTGATCACTAGGAAGTTTGCTAATGTGGCCTATTTTTGAAACTGAGTAAGGACATAGAAGAGGGGATTGATAGCAATGGAGTTCATGTGATGATCGTTTTGAGTGGTTTAAATTACCAGCTTGATGACTACTGATCTTCTGAGTTATTTTTATCATTGATTATATCTTATTAATATACATGAACAGAATTGCTAACAAAAATGAGTTATGTATATAAATATATAGTCTAGAATATTAATGTCTTCTGAATCAGAATACACTGGGAAGACATCTTTACACTTAGTGATGGATTTTATCAAAGTGAAATAGTGCTCCACTGCTGTGGAGAAAATAGTTCAATCTTTCTGTGTTGGCACAGGATTCTGCACATGGCCAACAATTACCTTAGACAAAATACTGGAAAAGTAACAAAACACAGTAAATGAAAAGATTCAGAAACAACATAATTCACCCCCTCCAATAACTAAATAATAACCAAGCAACTTTCGCAGCATGTAATGAATGGAAAACCTCTTACAGCAATTCTATAATGACACAAACATCAGTAAATATGCTCAAGATTATACCATTGCAAAGCCAACATCAGCTTTTTTAAGTGCTGGTCCATCGTTGGTTCCATCACCAGTCACAGCTACGACCTGCCTCTGCTCCACCTGGGTGCTGTCAATAATACCTGCAAAACATGTGTGTGTGTATACATACACATATGTATAAATGATTAGTAAGATAAAACTCCCCTCTAAAAAATAGCAGGGCTTCTGTAACATAGACTGCATAGTACCACACAAGTCTTACACAGATCAATAGAGTTGATTTTTTTAAGCTGTGTCATCACTACTACACACTACCAGACAACACCACTAGAATTTACATGAGAAGTTCTGATCCTGCATCACCAAAACATCAACAAAACTTGCACAGAATTCAAAGGGAATGAAATCAGATCATTATGTTCTTTTAGAAGATTTCTACTATTGAAAATCATGTGTCACAGTAAACACATTCGAGCCCAGCTCTCTGATTAAACATCAGTGGAAAAGATTTGACAAAGACTTAACTTTGTACTTGAAGCTCTCCTCAACTGGGACTGAACTGCAGTATCTGCTTTACTGGGACACCTTCTGGCAATCAGTTTGACCTAAAGCTAACATGCCATTGATGAATTGTATTTAGCTGGAGCCAGTTTAGCATTTTAATAGCTATATTCAATTCTGCCAAACACTGATTAAGAAGATTCTTTAAATTCTGGAGCCAAAAGTTTTAATAAATGGACGTAATAAAATAATTCTGACATTAATTTTGTGATCGTTTGAGAAAAGAAATCACTTTTCACTTGGTGAATCGAATTTCAACTTGATTACAACTAGCCTGAAGGGAGAGTTTTCCACTTATGCAGATGGAGAAAGTAAGGAAATGAATAAAGAATCTTTCTAAGGCAACAGAAGCAGCCCGGCTTTTTGAGAGGATGGGGACCTTTCAACACTCATATTTGTATTTCCATGTCACAGTCCATTCAAACATGAGTCTAGAATACAGGATTGTTGTGTAGGATACAGGAACACCTCTCCAAATTAATCAGGTGTGGAAATGACAAAATGCCTTTTGCTAACACATTTGCACAAAGTCATAACCTCTAAAAGCAATTATCAAAACCTTCCCAGTGTGAAAAGCTTTCATTCTACTCTGGAATAAAATAACTCACATATCAGACACCTAAGCAGAAATAGGAAATTGCAGATTACAAAGCAATAGCTGCCTCTTGGCAAGGTTCAGGCTTATCGGGCACTCAGAAGATTGCAATGCAGCATGGAAGCAGTTAGTAACCTGTGCTTTTCAGTCTTACAAAAAGCAGAAAAACCCTGTTTGCTTTCTACTGGCAGGACGAACTCAGATAAATGGCACATTATTCTGATAACATCTTATAATTAGGGCTTCCAATTTGTTGGGGTGATTTGCCTTTGGTATTACTAAATAAACAGGAACATCAGATGCCATCACTGGTAAAAGCATTTATTTTGGTCTTCCCTTCTTCTTATTAACAAATCTTTTGATGTTAAACTAATAGTTCAAGCTTTTTTAAAAAAATAGTTAAAATCTATGACATGCTATAGTATTAACTGCTTCAAGCAGGTACATAACATCCTCTCACAACTGGATTCCAAATGGGAACACAACCCAAATCAAGCTGAAGAGGCTCTAACAAATGCCCTCCTATAAATAGCACTCTAAGGTCAATGACAGTGCTACCAGCTGTCCTCAGCTAATTTCAAAGTAATTTACAGGGTTTAGTAGTTGCTCACAAGGTTTAGTAGTCATTTTTATCTCTAAAACCAAACTATGCAGCTGGGATAAGACCAGCATAGCTGGGGAATTCCTAAAACTTGGCAAAGCTTTCACCCCAAAAATCTTTTGCCGTTTCATTGATCTGTTCCCTCATCTTAAGCTGTTTGGCCACGGCTTTTTGTCTGTCAAAAATGATTTTATTCAATGGCCACAGGAATACAGCTAGAACATAACATTCCAGTGTGCTCCACACACAGACTCTGCTGGGAGGAGCTGTGTGGCTTGCATCAGGCATAGGGTTTTCAGAGCAAGCAGCTTGTTTCTGATGAGGGCAAAGCTGCTATTTAAAACAACTGTGCATAGCTATCAAGAAGGGCACTGTATGCACAAGCTTGCTAGAAAAGGTACCAGCACTGAATACACAGGTGAATGTGAAATATATCCAGTATCCCCCACCTTCCTCCCATCTAACATTAATCAAATAATGTCAAGGCTAATGTCAGTGTTCCATGTAATATTACAGACAGCATTGGTAATTGTGAACAGTGCTCAACAGCTTCATGAAATTAGAATATAAGAATATGGCTAAACCACACGTTTCTGCACCAAGCATGCACCACAATGTGCTTTAGCTTACAGAGGAACAATGAAGGCATCAAGGCCTCCCACAAAGTTGCATTTAGTACCAACTACAGAGACCTAAATGATATTTAGAGAGTAGAAAACTCTGGATTCAAGTGCAGTATACTTCCTGCTTCCTTTAAACTGGTCTTATGTTCTTCACTTCAGGGAAGAGTTGGCTGCAGCTGACTTTTGACACTGTGGAATAGGTCAACTTCCTGAATTCTTCTTCATATGAATTTGAAGCAAAATAAGTTTTAACATTTTCTTACAAATGAAAATTAAAAACCACTTGCAACTTATAATATGCTGATCTTTAATTTCAGAATTTCAATTAACACACTTCTATCTATAGCCTCATGGCCTGTTCACATTAATTGGGCCATATATAATACCATCCTGTGCAATAACATGTGAAATATTTCAGTAATTAAGGGTAATTATTAAAAATCTTTTCTTTTTAAAAGCTCTCTTTCTCCTTTTTAATCCATCAGCTTCATATGACAAAGGAATAGTTGTTTTCAGTATCACAGAAAAATAATTCCAGCCTAATTTAAACATATTGGAAGGCACAGCTTCTTTAACTGATAAAGTGAGTATTTACTATGTCTTCTCATAAGAAGATGCTCTTTCCCATCAGTTCTCAACAGTTGCTTCCCATAGTATTTTAAGTAACAGTAACATTGAAGTATTTCAGCACATCAGTATAAATTCTATGGACTTGCTATATTTTGAAATTGGGTAAAAAATGGAATTACACCAATGGGTGTCATAAACCTCATAAAAACTGTATTTCAGTTGGATTGAGATATCAAACCTTTTCACTGCACTGGAACAGTTGGTGATGCTAAACTTTTTGGTTTTGATGTAGCTCTACTTCAAAACCATAAATACTTGAGACCAGCTGTCTGCCCAGCCTGCAGTGCTGAACCATGCCTTTGTCTAGTCCCTCAGCAGTAGTAAAAACAGAAATGCAAAATGAAAATGATCCTTTAGCAGGGTGGGATTGTGCTATGTTAAGGAGAAAAAATATTCCCTCCAGCAGCTGTACATCATTAAATATTAAATATAAAAAAGTTTACTTTGTGATGTGTGTTTTTACCCTAGAGCAGATAGAACACATCAAAGAAAAGAAAACCCTCTTGATCCCTCAAGTGTCTGAGAAAAACATAACATTTTAACAAGAGGCCCCAAACTAGTGAATATTTCAATAGTTTCTTGTAACTTTTAATGGCCCTTGGAGTATTACCAGCCAAAATTGCAGCATGATTTTCCACAGACTTGTTCTTGAACTTTGAAAGACAACTTCCTTCTGCAAGTAACAGAGGAGCCGACAAGGAGAGGTGCCCTGCTTGACCTCGTGCTCACCAACAGGGAAGGGCTCATTGGAAATGTGATGTTCCAGGGCAGCCTTGGATGCAGCAATCACGAGATGGTCGAGTTCAAGATCCTCAGGACAGTGCGAAGAGCGTGCAGCAAGCTCACTGCCCTGGACTGCAGGAGAGCAGACTTGGGCCTCTTCAGGAACCTGCTTAGTAAGGTTCCATGGGATAGAGCCCTAGAGGGCAGGGGGGCCTAAGACTGCTGGATGAGATTCAAGGGTCCCCTACTACAGGCTCAGGAGTGTTGCATCCCAACTAGAAGGAAGTGCAGCAGGAGGGCCAGGAGACCTCCTTGGAAGGATAAGGAGCTGCTGAGAAAGCTATCAGGAGAACTGGCTACCCTGGATTTGGAGAAGGCTGAGGTTCCTAATGACCTTTGCCTCAGTCTTCACTGGCAAAGGCTCTGACCACNGAAGGATAAGGAGCTGCTGAGAAAGCTATCAGGAGAACT
This sequence comes from Agapornis roseicollis, assembly GCA_002631895.1. Taxonomy (NCBI): domain Eukaryota; kingdom Metazoa; phylum Chordata; class Aves; order Psittaciformes; family Psittacidae; genus Agapornis; species Agapornis roseicollis. The sequence continues at coordinate 16,434 of NDXB01018608.1, forward strand.
GGCTACCCTGGATTTGGAGAAGGCTGAGGTTCCTAATGACCTTTGCCTCAGTCTTCACTGGCAAAGGCTCTGACCACACCATCCAACTCTTGGAAGGCAGACACAGGGACTGTGAGAATGAAGGCCTTAGGCCCGCTGTAGGAGAGGACCTGAAGGAGCTGGTGAATGAAGTTGCTAAGTCACTGTCCATCATATTTGAAAAATCATGGCAGTGAGGGGAAGTTCCCAATGACTGGAAAAAGGGAAATAGAACCCCCATTTTCAAGAAGGGAAAAATGGATGACCCGGGGAATCACAGAGCAGTCAGTCTCACCTCTGTGCCTGGCAATATCTTGGAGCACATTCTCCT
>NDXB01018609.1:9608-20174 GCA_002631895.1 Agapornis roseicollis
AAAAAAAAAAAAAAAAAAAAAGTCATGTGAGAGTGGTGAAATACTGGAACAGGTTTCCCAGAGAGGTGGTGGACGCTGCATCCTTGGAAACATCCAAGGTCAGGTTGGACAGGGCTCTGAACAACCTGATCTACTTGAAGATGTCCCTGCTTTTAGATTGGTCTAGATGGCCTATAAAGATCTCTTCTAAACCAAACTATGATTCTATCGTTCTATGTAATCCAGGGATAGCCATCATCTTTTTTACAGAAGCCTTTTAGCACATTTATTTAATAAGTTTCTTTTGCTGTTTAATGAGTTAACTGCAGAAAACCCAACACAACCTTTTATGTGGCTTCAGGGAATTACTCTGTGTGGTGGTATTACTACCTGACTATTCTCTTGCTATTTGACTTTATACTTCCTTCACTGATGAGGGGTGACACACTTTCCAGAAACATTCTCTCTGGCCGATTTAGTCCTGTCCCTTCCTCAAAATTCTCCTAGAAATAATCAGTTGAACATTATTTTTTCCAACCTCTTATACCAAAGTGCTTTCAAAACAAGTGAATGCCTTATAAGTACATTAAAACATTCTGAATGCAGCTCAGACCCTTGCCTTTGTTCCTTGCTAGAAGCCCTGACAAAATGCTAATGTGTATTTCCCTAAGAATACAATGCTTCATGCCTCATACAAAGGGTATGTGGCATAACAAAACCTAACTCAGCTCCAAACATTTCTTCCCTCCCACACTCTGCAACTGAACTAATATTCTTATGCAGTCCCAATATAGAAAAGTCTTTTTACCACTTAATGCATTAAAATTCATTATTATAATTAGATTTACTGGTAGTGCATATGCCATAATAAATTCTAACCTCCTAGTGAATGGACGGTAGGCTATGAAGAAAAAAATACCTATTTTACTAAGTAGTACATCAATGATATGTAAAAGAAGAGAAAACTTGGTGGGGAAAGGAAGGGAGATGAAAAGTTGGTGGACTAAATGCCTACTTTATTTATTAGATTCAATAACAATGTCAGCTACAGCATATGGATGATGCCAGTAGCTATGTGGAAATTCCTTGTAATAAATACAGGTCCAAACATGAATAAAAATCAGGCAGGTGACATTTGTACTTTGAACATGGAACTGCTGAATACAGTTTGGTTTAGGTTTGAGGATCTTTGAAATTCTCATTTGATTAGAGTCAGTTCCCAGAAACATCTTACACAGCTGTGCATTTGTCTGAAGATACATTCAAGCTGTGTTTGGTCTTCTAACTGAAACTTCACAATGTCCCAGATCACAGTTACAAGTCTACTATAAAACAGATGAAATTAGATATGAAAAAAGAACAACTAGTAGAAAGGAGGTTATTAAACGCAACAGAATTCAAACAAGGCAAGATATTACAAGGGGTCTTTTGGTGAGGGGAGTCCTAGTTACACACATTCATACGCATGGGATTCAATACCTTACCAAAGTTTTCTGAAGTCGCACAAAAGTGACAGTAGCATCTGTTTGTTTTCTGTATCACTGATAGGAGTCACCTTGACTTTTCTTTATTATTTTGAGGTGGTTTAGAAGGAGCTATTACCAAAAGCATGAAGTATACATGCAGCAGCTTGTCCGGCAGTTAAGGGCATATTTTTTCAGTCTCCAAAATTAACAAACATTTAAATCGACATTTAAAGGAAATCAAAGAAAAACCCCAACCCCTTCAACTCGGAATATGCTCTATGCATTAGAGCTCAAACGTTTCTCATAACAGTACCAACTGGGTATTTGTCAACCCATCAAAGAACATGTACCTATAAGTATTTCTTGTCAGAGTACTCATTAAAACAAGTGCTTAATTATAAACAAGTGTTAAATTATAAACAAACACAAAAATAAAAACTACAAGAGCTATTTTAAAAGCTGCCAAGGCATGATTAATAATTAATACCACATTTGCAAATCAAATCCTCATTTACAGATCATCCACTGCCCAAAATGATACACCTTTAAATAGAGATCCCATCTTTACAGAACTGTTTTGTTTGTTTGTTTGTTTGTTTTTTTTAAGTTAAACTCATAGGATCTAACTGGTTAATTTTACTACCCATTAAGAAACTTACTTTAGAATGAATGCTTATTAGCAATTTTGTGGCACCCAACACTTCAGTATCTTGACACCTAACATCATAATTAGTTCACAGCTAGAAGAGGCATAAGCCTAACTGTACTTAGAGCAACTTAACAATTTTTGTGAAAGACTGAAATTTCTCAATGTGGCTTACATACCCAAACCTACAAAACAGGAGGACTTTCTTTTTTCCTCCAGCAGAGTATGTAGTGCATGTTCATACTTGCCACTATGCCTTAGTCAGTGTTGTGGGTTAAGCCCAGTGGGTAACTCAGAACCATGCAGCTGCTTGCTCACTCCCTCCCCCCCTCCTGGAGGGATGGGGAGGAGAATTGAAATAATGTAACTCCTATGGGTTGAGATAAGAACAGTCCAGTAACTAAGGTATAACACAAAGCACTGCTGCTGCCACCAATAATAATAATAATGAGAGAAATAACCAGGGAAGAGAATAGAACTTCTCACCACCAGCCGACTGATACCCAGCCTGACCTGAGCAGTGATCTAGCCCTTCTGGGTAACTGTCCCCAATTTATATACTGGGCATGACGTGCTGTGGTACGGAATACCCCTTTGGTTAGTTTGGGTCAGGTGTCCTGTCTCTGCTTCCTCCCGGCTTCCCGTCCTCCCTGGCAGAAAGTCCTTGGTTGGAATAAACATTACTGAGCAGTAACTAAAAACATCAGTGTTATCCTGGCTGAAAGTCAAAAACACAGCATTGCACCAGCTACTAAGAAGGAGAAAAATGACTGCTACTGCTGAACCCAGGACAGTCAGACATACAGTAGGGAAATATTTTAGACTATTATTGTTTTGAAAAGCTCTATAACTTTTTTTTTCAGAAAATCAAAAAAAAGCCTAACAGAGAAAAGGCAGAGAATGGATAGTGAAGAGATAACACCTGTCTAGGAACCATAGTTACTATTAAGCAAGCCTTCTCTCCCCTTCACATGGTATCTAAAGTCACAGAAGGAAGGGTGGATGGGAAAGCCATCTATAATGCAGGGGTAGGGCAGGAGGAAGCAATGAGGTTTGAAACTGCTATTCATTTTCAAAGCCTGCTAAGCTCCAAGACTTCAAAATCTTCACAAAATCCACATCAGGTAAAGATGGAAAAACAAAACTAAACCAAACCAATTTTTGCATAACAAGCTCTACCTTTCAAAGCTCAGGAAGGGAATAAAGTGTTCAAAGTATGAAAATCCTCTAGTTTGCAACAAGCCAGTAGAGCTCCATCCTACTGTGAGCAGATGCAAAGAAGCACTTAAAGGAAACTCTAAATTTCCCAGAAAATAAACATTATATTTCACATGTGGGCACAATGCCATAAGCCCCAACAAATATTCACTGTAGGAACCAAAGGAAAAAGTACAAGACATGTCAAAGAAAGACAAGTTCAAAGGTTCGGAGATCAGCAAACATACACATCACCCACCCAATATGTAAGTATCAATATACTTGCAATTGCAGAGGAGATCAAGCCAGCTGGAAAGTAGTCTGAAAAGGAAAATCACATGAGCTTGTTGACCCTGCAGCAACCGATACACTCAAAATAGAAATAAAGAATGAGAACTGAAGGGCTAGCTCAGAATTTCACCAATTTCCTGTTTTCCTGTGCTTTACTAACATGAATGAGGGCACCAAGGTCTTGCTTGTGCTCCCAGAGAGATGTTGGTTTGTGTCGAGGGCCACAAAGGTGGAGGGTTAATATACTGACGCACAGCATTGGCTCACCACTTCCACACAAACCTTCCCATGTCTCACTTGAATAGCTTTGTGTCTAGCTGAGGTAGTGCTAGTTAAAATGTGCCAAAACCAATTACTGAATAAAGATGCTGCTATAGCAACGGCATCTAATTTTCCAATTAGTAATAATTGCTGAAACACTTGCCATAAAACATAAATACATTTGTACTGGGGGTCTCTGAAACTAACTTTGCTTTAAGAGGTTTTTTTATTGACTTTCATCATGATAATGAAAGAGAAGAAAGTGCCAGTCCTCTTTCTCCTGCTATCAAATAAAGTATTATTTGTTTTTAAAGGAGTCCAAAGAATGTGTCCTAATGTCTTAAACTAATTAACCACGCTGTGATTAGAGATTCCCAGGCAAGAAAAATTCCAGATGGCAGTCAGTTTACAGTGAAGAGCAGTGCAATGAATGTAATATTGAAATACCATGTGTAAGATGCAAACGCTCTGATTCGCAGAGGAAAAGACAAAGTGCATACTAGTGCTACAGTAAATAGTTGTGTGATCAGGCAAGATATAACCAACTGCACTCACCCCATACATATTTTAAGCTGTGGATATATATTTTTACATGCAATCTTGAGTATATCTGTACTATCCAGTTCCAGTCACAAATGGGACTCTTGCTTTGTGTTGCACTTAGAACATTTTTAGCAACCTCTCATAGCAGACACTATATGCAGGCACACATTGGAAGTATCCAAAATCAGTAAGCTGACGCTGTTTTCCACTCTTAAATGGTAACAGGTGATAAGAGTGTAAATTCCTTGTTGTCTTAAAATACTTAAATATTCTGTCTTTCCAACATTTGCCTTGCTCACCCATGTAGCAGGGATTATACAGTTTTCCAGTACTTCTCAAGTATTATTTTGAAAATAATACCTTGTTTTCCCCACTTTCTGATAGGATCCAACTATTACATATACTTATCTGTGACTGCTGCTCAAAGTACTTCTTCAGATACATTGGGTTTAGAATAATGTGTGAAATGTGATGGAAACACATAGTCAGAACACACTGATGTTTGTAAATAATTTTTAAAACACACAGTATGTATAGGCAACATGCAATCCTTGAGGAGAAAAAAAGAGAAAAGATGAGTAAAGTGGGAAGTGTCCATTATTTCCTCTATAGTAACTGTGCCTCAACTTTTGGGGTTTTCTTGCAGAACCCAGGGCTACTCTACTATCAAGCTTTTAGAGGTTTCAAAAAGGGAGAAGAAAGTGTGTTATTTCCCCCTCAGTAGTGAAGTGATCGATCCTACAATGGCAGAGCATTTCATAGAGGTCAACAATTCAGTCTGTAAAAGACCCGCCATACATTAGTTCCCTGCTTGTAAGAGCCTAAAATCACACAGAAGGACTCCCATTTAAGCCTCTTCAGAGATCCTAAATGGAGTGAACATAAGCAGTTAATCAGAAAGACAGGTTTCACAACAAATGTAATAAATTCCCAAATGGTCAAGACCAGCAGTGCTTCTTGAAACAGAAGCAGCAGTAACTGCAGCAAACAGATGTTGTTGTTTCACAAAGGTAAGTTTTAACAAACACTTTAAGACATGGCTCAAAACTAACATTTCTATATCAGAACAGAGTTTTGACTTGTGGCTTTTTTTTTTTTTTATTTAAACAGAAAAGTAGTAGAACAGTGGTAAAGACAAATTTACACTTTTAATGACGTACACTGCTCACTGCATCTACACTTGTCAACTGGTTAGGCCACCTGTTGGGACCACCAGAAGCAATTTGTAGACTTTTTCTCTTTTTCCAGGGGGTGGTGTGTGTATACTTAGAATCAATCATAGAATAGTTAGGGTTGGAAAGGACCTCAAGATCATCTAGTTCCACCCCCCCACCATAAGCAGAGACACCCCACACCAAACCATGCCATGCAAGGCTTCGTCCAACCTGGCCTTGAACACCACCAGGGATGGAGCATTCACAACCTCCTTGGGCAAATAAGCTGCTTTAATTTTTTAAAAAAAATAGAACAATTTAGCACTTTAAATTCAAGTATTTGAAATGGAAAAAACAGTTGTTACTACAGAGGTCAGTCAAGTGCAAGAAAAATGAATGGTGTTTTAATACTCTTATTTTTGCAAATCACCTAATTAATTTTTTACCAAAAAAAAAAAAAGTGTCCTCTAACTAACATACTAGTATGTTGCACTTCAGAGTTTCAATAAGGTGTTAATTTCACTAATTTATATAAAATCACAGTCCTTGCCCAGTTATTATTCCTGAACTCCAAAGGGACATCTCTAGATAGAGGGACTTATCTAAAAATTACTATTTCATTAAGCAATTCACTTTCACTTCACCTTCGAAAGGTGATGTCACACTGACAAATATGATTTGCAAGAACCAAGTTTGCGATAAAGACTCTTGCAGCATTATTAATTACAGCCACGTTATGAATGCTTAAAAATAAGATATGCTTCCTTTATATGCTTAAACAATGTTAAGGCTTAAACAGTATTATGGCATTCCATCCCAATGCCATAGAAGCTATCAGAAACTTTACTATATAAATGAATGCAAAACTGTGTCAAGAAAAGCCTTAATGGTTCTATTAAACAGTGTGAGTTTATCTTATTTTTTTTTTATCTATTCTGGTTTATTTCAGCCTTTGCAGAACTGGCAATTCCAGGGAAGATGGCCTTCCTCCCATATTTCTAAATCAGGCAGAATACCAAGTATGCTTGAAACGCAAGGTGAATTCCTTTAACTCAAGTTTGCTGCTAGTTTTTAACAGAATTTTATTTATGAGATTATTTTCAGTCATAAACCACCAGAACTGTTTTCAGAACCTTCACACCAGCACAGGACATCACCACCTGTTTTTAGGCACCGGCAATACCACTGACACTGAAAAACAAAAATGATTCATGCTTTGAAAATTAGTTGATTAAGCTTATTCTTATTTTTTTTTTTCTTCCTGGGCTGGACCTAGAGCTAATAGGCTTATCACACTGCACAGGCTGCTCACAGCTTTTACATGACGGTGCATGTTTTTAAACAAAACCACAAATCAAGTATAAGGTTTACCTCTGGTTCTTTAGAGCATGTTAGTTTTTCAGGGGGAGAATTATGAATTGTGAGAATTAGTTTTAGTTTTAAAATTAGAATTAGTTTTTCAGGAGGAGAATTATGAATTCTCTGGAAAGGCCCAGGCTAGCATGAGAATTAAAGGAGGCAGAAGATAGGCAATTACTTCACAAAAAGACAGATCTACAAAGTATCGACGACAGGCTACACTGCAGGGAATGATCTGAGTTAAGATTTGTATTGTGAATTAAGATTTAATGAATCCCCAGGCAAGTTTTATCAAAGAAACTAAAGGAAAGGGAAAAGAAAAAGACAACTTCTAATTAGCTAAATGAAAACACTATGTATGTTAAAAATAAAATCCATGCAAGACAGAGCGACCTTCAACATTTAGGTATAGTGCTAGTCTTCAGGAGGTAAAATGCCCTGTTATTTCAACATAATGATGAGCTGACTATCATGAAAGCTACACTATTTCAAAATCACAGTGGCATATTTCTAATTTGCATTTTCTGACAGTAAGAGATTGTGAAATGATTTTTTCTTTAGTTTTTTTTTTTTTTTAAAAAAAACAAAACTCTCTGAAAAAATAATTAAGTGTACAAAAATTTCAGTAGAAGAACATCTACCTTTCTTTTTATTTATATTCATCCAGAGACAGTAATCCAAAATTAGGTGGGCACCATATCACATCCAATACACAAACATAATTATCAAGCACAATTATCTAAATAAGGGTAAGAGTTCACTGCACAAAGTAATTTCTTCCTTTGATAACAATGCTAAAGACTTGTTTTACAGAGAAAATAGAGTTTATGGACTGATGCAGATATATTACAGGCATAAAGTGGTTATCTGGACAAAACATTTCAATCAATCTGTTCCAGAAGTAGCTCCATTTCCTATTGCCAACTGATGATAATTTTTAAAGTAACTAATGGTAAATTATTTGTGGAGCTGAGAACATTATAAGTTTGAGGATGTTTTTCAACATTTTATATTCTATATTAGACAAACTGACACAAAGAACAGCGGGGAATGTTCTGTTCCCAACAAATTGAACTTGTCCATGCAAGACATAACCATAGCCCAAATCTCAAGTACCAAAATTGATAGCTAAAAATGCAGCTACTAATGAGAAAAAGCATGATCCAATGTCTTCTGAAAGAGCTCACTGAACATTCTGTTTAAGAGAGTCAATATTCTTCTGTGAAGAATACAGGACAAAGTTCTCTCTGGGAAGGCACAGTATTTCAAAAGACTTAATTCCTGTAACTAGGGTCACAGTCAAAGGTGAGGCCAGAGGCATAAGCTTGATGAGATGCATTACAGGTTGTCCCCATGACTCCACAGAAGCCATTGGAGTGTATCTGACAATGCTCAGGCCAGACTCACTGGAGGAGGCTCTATTCCCCATTGTTTCCCAGCAAGAATCAGTAAGTTGAAACCCCTATTGTATCCTTGGCACCAGCAAGAATTTAAGGCTGTAGTAACATTTTCAGAAGCAAAATATTTGCAGTTTTAAGTGTGGATTTCTCACAAATTATGGAAAAGCAGTTTTTTCAAAAGTAGGCTTTAAGTAACAGAACAACCAGAATCTTTACTTTTTCCCACTCAGAGTTTAGTTTTTCTTTAGAAATGAGACCCTTAGGGAATAGCTCCCTTCTGCATTAAATATAAAATTTTAACATTACTGAAACTACTTTTCTATTGTCTAAACGTGCTATTACTGGATGGTCTTATAAAAACTGAAGTTACAATAACTAGAGAACAGCAAAGCACTGAAAACTCTTATTTACAAACAGGATAAAAAAGTAGTAGTAAAGCAAGTGACCACCTTCATAATTTCATATGAAATACAACTGTCAGACTACACCTCTTCAATTCTTTATTTTGTTTTTCCTCCATTTGCACTTAGTTGAAGCAACTGAAAAAAATAAATATTGCTCATTTTTATTTGCTATGAGAAGCATGACCCAAAGACCTCAAAATTATGGTCTACTAAGATTAATAAATAAAGAGCCTAATCTCTTCCCTAAAATTATACTATCTCAGTAACAAGACTAAATTCATGTTTCTCCTCTATTTGGGATACCTATTCACTAGCAAATAAAAAATAATTCTACTAATTCAATTCTAGAAAAGTAATTTCTGGGGCAGTCTTGAAAAATCAAGAAATACTTATGCATGAAAAGAGGCAGTAAATCATGGTCCTGATCAAAGTAATTTGGCTTTCAGCTTTACCTTCTGCTTTCTCTCTTCTCTTCATTATGTAGCTGCTAGCAGCTGCCCTTTATTCCAATAAACTTCTGGATACACATATATCCTCCCTGCCAGTAAATATGAAGACTCATTAGAGACAAACAAGGTGGAAGAAAATCCAAGCATTTTGAGAGAAATTCTGACCCACTGAAGTTAACAGCAAAACTTCTATTTTTGCATGATCAGCACATCGTCTCCATGCATTTCCCCAGAGAGAAGTGGTCTAATGGTTTCATCTCAAGTCAGAAAATGAGCAAAACTGCTAGATACCAGGTACAAACCTGAGCAGCTGCACAGCTGCTTTCCATTTCCTCATTTGCAACATGCAGATAATAAACCAGGCAAATGTAGACTGTCACTGAATAACTAAGCACCATTATTGATTTTTGCTTTATAAAAGACAACAGTACAGATCCCAAGTTAAGAACGTTGTATCCCAGTGCTAAGAAGCAGCAGAACCTGGGAAGAAGAGCATTGTTTGCTTTTGTAATTACTGATTTTTAAGGTGCATATATAACTTTATTACCTAAATGCTCTTTAAATATGAAGCTTCATAAGCAGTTAACAAACCAAATACAAGATCAAATGGTCCTTATGCAAATGACAGTAGCAGACCTGCTTTAAGGGACAAAAATGAATGCTGTTACCCAGGCTAAATGTCAGAGATTCCTGGGTGCTTACAATTAGTTAGAAAAAGACTTTGTTTACATATTTGTAACTTTTTTTTTTTTCTTTGGTGTGTGCGGGGTTTTTTTGGTTTTGGTTTTGTGTTTGTTTTGGTTGGGTTTTGTTAGCAATAAAAACAATGCTTTGTTCTTACGTGGTGAAAGGCTGGACATAAATCTTAAAATACTTAGCAACTCTCTCACAGGATCTTTCCCCCCCGCCCCACTGACAAGAAGCTGCTGATCATAGGGCTCATCCTTGTGCCATTGACCTCAATGATCATGACCAGTTCATGTTGCCTGTATAGTTTCTGACAATGTCACCAGACAAAGGGATATTCTTCACAGAGTGATACTATTCATGGTATGTCACCTACTTATCCTTTAGGTACACAATGTTCATTATTTATGTGAGTAGAAGACTGGTGATGATAGTGAATTGTTTGTTTCCAGAGATTCCTCCAACCAGTTACAAGAAAACACTTAGTAGCTGCCTAAACTGAACTCTTGGCCTTCTCTCTGACAGGACTGCCATTATTAAGGACAGTACAGAATGGGGGAAATCACTGCAGATTACTAAGGCAACTGCTAAGACGGAGAAAAGAGAAAAACTGAACTAATCAACAGATAACACCTTTTTCTTCTCTTCCCCCCCCCCCTACCCCCCCCCCCCCCGATAAACACCAACACAGTGAATACCGGCTGTACGTAAGGTATGATATCCTGAGACC
>NDXB01018609.1:20989-63730 GCA_002631895.1 Agapornis roseicollis
CGTTTGCTTAAGGTAGAGTTCATAAGAAACCAGAAAAAGAAATATATATATATAAAAGAGACCATTAACTAGCCTTCGGGGTCAAATATAAATTGAATGTGTGATTTATAGCACAAGTTTACTTGCATACAGCTCAACAAAAGTAAAAGTCTTTGATAGTAATGCAGAAACTCATTTCCACATACACAACACAACAGTGCATCACAAACCACATTTATCATGGAAACTAGCACGTATGATTATGGACTATCAGGACAGAGCATGTGATATCAGTTTCGCTCCCTCCTTGCCCACAAAAGTTTAATAGCAACTATTTATTTCCTTTCAGTCTAACATAATTTGTGATGTGTCAGTCAACTGGTTCCCAATTCCCTGCCCTTGTCCCAAAAAGTTCATGAACCTGACCTGCTGCTTGTCATTCCAGTTACTATGACTACATAGAAAACATATTTTCAGTCTCTTGCTTTTTCTCCTTGATTTGTAGCTAGACTGCTTGAAAGACCCATTTTGAGTTGGTATTTCTGCCATTTGCTTTAAAAAGAGTGTTAATTTTAAAGGCCAAGCCCAGGCATTTGAATGCCAGTGCTGTTGAACTACTAGAAGAAACATAAAGACTCAAACTGAGCAATTAAAATTTCATTATTCAGAAAAGGATTAGATTAATTTGGTTTTAAAACTCAGTACCAATATAGAATAAGAATCAACAATTTATTCAACAGTTTACCAGAAACCTCACATTTCCAGGGAGATGAACTAGATTGTTTCATTAATCTCTGCCTTATCAAAGGTACTCTTCTCAAAAACTGAGCAAATGTGTTATTTTTTTTTAACTCTTTGATTTGTATAAAAACTGGCGGATGTCAGAGACTGAAGTCCAGTTGGGTTAGATACTGCCATGGGCAAAGTATCTACCAAAGATGGAATAAAAATGTCCAATTTAGAGTGCAAAATGTCTGCCCATAATGCATGTTAAAAACTTCAACCAGTCTCAAATTAATAAAACTTAACCCAAATCTTAAATAAAAGCTCTGCAGATCTTTTCACCTTACTTCAATATTTTGGCAGTTCATTGTACTTGGTTATACAAATCTCTGTAGCCAGTTTTAAAGCAGTTTGGAGATCGCTCGTGTGCCAAACATCTGATTCTCCAAGAGACTGCAACAGTGGTTTCAGCTCTTTCTCAGACTAAGATATGTGCAAGTTGGATTTCTTTTTCTTTTTTTTTTTCTTTTTAAACTAGTAACTAATAAACACCAAAGCATTTCTCTTTCTGCTACAATCATAACAATCAATATATGTTACATTTAGACCATTCCTGCAGTATTTCTTCATACAGTGCAATACACTGCAATTCAGTGATCTTTTCTCCAGTTTAAAAAGAAAAAAAAGGACAAAATCATAGCAAGAATTGCATCTTGTTTCTAAGCGCAGTGCTTAATCAAACAAACACTCCATGAAGAACAGGACACTGAATAATACTTAATAAAAAAAAAAAAAAAATGGATTCAGAACACCAGTCTGTTTCATTGTCATCTAGAATAAATACAGAATAATTTAATTTGGGACAAAATGGCAGAATTTATATACTGCCAACGATAAATCAATTCTTTCATCCTTCTACATAATAGGGAAAAATCAAGAAAGTAAATATGACTTATTTTATACTCATTACCTTAAAAGCCAGCCTTATAGAACCCATCAAGAAGGAAGGTGAATCAAATCTAAAACCTCTTTCCAAATACAGCTCACCAAATTGAACAAAACAACTTCAAGGAAACAAGTCTGCAGACTTGTTCTAATGGAAACAGTATGTAGACAATCCTTATTTTACTCATTTAAGGCCACCTTATTCATACTGATACAGAAACTCCCATAGAAACTCCAATTCTGAGCAGAGCAAAATTACTGGTTATTAATCCTACTTTCCTTCATATTTTCCCACCTTCCTTTAGATAGCCTATTAAACATCTTATTAAAAGACAAAACTAAACCAGGGTAGATTCATGTAAATTAGTGCAGTTTCTGAGTACTTCTTTCTCCTGAGAACAACAACCACCAGGACAGCTGACTTTTGTGCCAATTGTATGTATGTTTTCACTATGGCTGCAGTTTATTATGCAGATCACTTACTATTAAATTACTAAAACTTTAAAAAATAACAAACCACACCAGTGCAATTACAATGACCAGCAGAAATCTCTCAAATTCCATGTCCATATCATAATGGAAATTAAGAAGGCACTTTATCTGAAGCTCAGCTATGGACACATTTCTTAAAGCTGTCGATCCTGCCTCTATACCAATACTTATCATAAACTACCCATCTAAACATCCCATGGTTTTCTGCAACTTATATGTTACCAGTATTAATTACTTTAATATTTTGTCTTCAAATCTACCTCTCGGTTCTTGGGAGTGCTGAGAATACCCTTGTGGGAATCTCCACATACCCTACCCAGACTTAGCATGCTCCTTCACTTTACCAGAAGAGTTGTGATGACAATTTTCTTCTCACCCCAATAAAAGCTTTCCTAGATCTTGTTCTTTGATTCTCTCTAGTGCAAAATTTATAACTGATCTGATTTCTCTCCCTCTCCTTCCTTTAATTTTTCTATCAATTTCCTTGCTAAACATTTCAGATTCTCTGACATTTATTTGAAACTCTACACACTGAACCCTAGAAGCTTTCTGCATTGTAGAGTCAGTACAAAGCATCCGAAAAGTTGTGCTGGATACCCACCTAGAAATTACTCTTGTAAAAAGGCATCTGCCAAGTCAAAGAGGAATACTCCCCTTTCTCTGGAAAACTCTTGGAAATATTGCTACCTTTGTCATGAGTAATGGTGCTTTTCTTCCTGAAACTGGCTAGCTTAGGACAACAAAACTTGAGAAATGTCATAGAGCAGACATCATATTGCTGCATCTTCCTGCAGCACTAATGATTATAGCTTTTGCTCCAGAACTACTGATCAAGGTTGTTTGTTTTTTTTTTTTTTTTAATTTATTTTTCTCCAACTGAAAGTGATAGATGGGAAAAATATTTTGATAAAAAGCAGCATAATTGAAACAAATTAATCTGGACAGCACTTCTTCCAAATGAGGTGCAGCACATTAGCTAAAATAGAAAAAAATCCCCAAAACCAGAAGCTCACCATCATAAACCATCAGCCTGAATTGGAAATAGCAAGAAATTAAGTGTTCTCCAATCCCATTTTGCAAAGAAATCTACATTAAAAGTTTTGTCATTGCACTGAGGAAAACCAGAAATACCAGGACTGAAGTGTATGCTTTCTTTCTGTTTCTAAAACTCTCTGACACACTCTGCAGGTCACAAGGCGTCATGTCATCATGTTACATTCTCAGTGGAAGAGGGGAAAGCATTTAAGGACCTACGGAGCAGAAAATAGACTGTAAAGCCTCTTGGAGGGGGGAACAGAAAACATAACAATAATAATACTGTAAAAAGCAGGCACAGCAGGTATAACTCATGGGTTTGTTCTTCAAAAATCAAACATCCTGCTTGCACAGGAGTTCTAAGAGTTTACTTAAACATGTCACTTTACTGCTAGATTACAATAATATCTTTCTATTCCACAGCCATGTTGGAGAAGCCCTAGGATGATCACTGAGCCAGAGGTAAGGCAAGGTGATCAGTGCAGTGTGGGCACACATGTACTCGGCAAAGTACAAGAAGGTTTGCAAGAAAAAAGTAGGAGTGACGTGGTGATTCTCTGACTGCAAAACATGCTGACACCTTACTGGAGACTCCTGTGAAAATGCTATCATTCAGCCACTGAAACTCACAAGGCCTGAGATTACACTTGCAGTGTCTGCAAAAAGAGCAATTTTTTTTTTACCCCACAGAGCTCCCTGAAGTTCTTCCACCTCTTTCACTGGCTGTACAGTATAGCAAATTGGATAAAGAGTCTTTTGTTCTGTAAAGTATGCCACTCTTGTCCACTCCCCCATGACCAAACTGGCTGGAAGAGAAAGAAACACAAAGTCGTACAGCACAAAGATGTACAGCATAATACGATAAACATGATTTACAGTTGCGAGTGACATGTAGAACAAGCAGAGGGAGTGAATCAAAGTCTAGTATGTCTTGATGATTACACTGGAAAAGAGAAAACAGCACATTTAACCATATGTGGGGGGAGAAGGCAACTGAAGGTCATGAAAACAGCTACAACATTGAAATTAATTTTAAACATTTCTAGGATATCCACAAAGCCTAGAATAACGTCTCCAAAGTAATTTCCAATGCTAGTTAGCATGCTGGTGGTGCTGCTAGAGTAATTACATGGTTTCATATGTAGAGGTAAATTTTCAGACTACAGGCTATACCTCTGAACACACCACTGCTTCTATCTTGAGTTGAGCTCTCAACCATGACAACTGGCTCATTGTAATATCTATGAATATTCTTTTCACAGAAATTATGTCTGTTTTACATCCCAACAGGAGGAACTCCCAGGAACATGCAACAAAAAAGTTATTTTCAACTTCTTTAGTAGTAATGGGATAAAAAAAATCCAACAAACCAAGGATTTATTTTATATCTGTAGCTCACCCAGCCCCTGAAAAGGAAGTTACGCACTACAAACAGTAGAGCTCATTTAAAGCTCTTAAACTGAATGATCAAGATTTACAAAGATGGGTGGTACCTACTGATTCACTGCTAATGATTTTTATTTCAGAAGTACAAATTTCAAAATATTCATAACCAATTATAAATGCAATTTAGAAACATTTATTTTAGCATGAGATTTTCTAGCTATGAGAATTTTTCTTCCTATAAAAAATATCGTGATAAGACCTGCTAAAAGGTGTCTTCCCCCAGTGATTTCAGTCAAGATACCAGGTAGAAAGATTGGCATAAATAAAGGCAGGTACAAGGTACCATTATGTCACAGAATTCCTTGTTAAAAAACTTGTTTCTATACATATACATTCCCAGAAATGAAACCCTGGTCATGATGTATCATTTACAATTTCAGAAATTAGTTTATTGTGGGAGAATCTTGGAGGCTGATTAATAAAAAAAGATTAATATAATGGAAAGTTTGATTCAAGCTTAAATATTGGAATAGTTACAGCTGCATTACACAATCAAGATGGAAAAAAAAAAACCAAAAAAACAACCAAAACCAAAAGGGCTTTAGAAGAAGCCAGCCAAACATCAGTCTTGAAATAACAAATTCCAACCCCTGCTGAACTACCTGAAGGGAGAGTAAAATTATCATTTGTTTGGGTTTTGTTTTAGCCAGTCTTCAGCATTAACTTCTGATGCTAAACTCCTCCAGAGAAGCAAGCAAGCAGTTGAAAGCCAAAAGCTACCTTCTACTAAGCAATTATTTACATAAACCAGACAGGAAATATAATGCAAACAGTACTTCAAGCATCTAAATTCCTACACAGAATTACACACAATGCCCCAGATACTTTTTGCAACAAAAACTATTAGTGTGCATCCACGGAGTTTTTTAATCATTATCTTATACAGCAGCAATGTTGACAAGGCAGAACACAACACCTCGTTGGAAGCACTTTCCCAATCTTTAGTCACAATGTCCAATGTCAAATCTCACAGATGCTGAGGAAATTTCATGCTTACCTGGCTATTCTGGGTTCATAAACACCTTTTACTATCCAGAAAGCACTTTAAACTTTATCAAGTCTTTAAAAGCACTGACATGCATGGAAAAATCACAACTATAATACCTTGAATAAAGTTTATTTGTACTAAATTTTCAAGTTTAGCAGTGGAAATAAAGACAAAATTAAGGTGCAATGCCTTCTTTGGCTATTTAATAGTCAAAGCAAAGGAATGGGTGTGTGATTTAGCAGTGCCATAGTTATATAAGCATACATTTGAATACACATCCAATTCAAACCCCCCCACCCTCTGGGAATCTGTGCCCTAGTTTTCCTGGTAGCCTACAGCACATGCCAAATTTGAAATGGAAATATTTCCTTAATCAGCTAAATCTGGGTCAAAATGTCAGCTCAGCTTAGGTCTAAGTCATTGTCGCTCATGATCTCTAGAATGGCCATAATGAATATTTTGTGCAGCATGAGGGACTCCCAACATTAATAGTGGGGAACAGTCTACTAATGACTACCACAAAGTGAAAAATACACATATACACACTTATGCCTTCCTGTGGCATACATGGATCTGGGTGCTCACCTTAGAAAGCAACCAGCAGTGCAGGAACACTGCACTTGTCTCCACTGCCTTTGTGCCCTCTCAGAGGCTGCACGATAGTTCATGATCCATAAAAGGCATGATTCTGGTTGGGATGCAGCTAACTGTTACACAGGAACAGCTTTTGCATTGTAGCTATAGCAAATTAAAGGCACTTTGTTTTAGGCAATCAATGAAGCTACCTTGACTAATACATAATATATGTAATGTTTATGGATAAAAGCCTATTTAGAATGAAGGGGCAGACACACACACAAACACAGAGGTAAGCAGGTGGCTCTCTCACTGGCGTGTACCAAGCCCCTTGCCATCATTTATTAGCAGCTACTAATACTTTGCAAAACAAGATAGTTTTCCTGTTCTCTTGTATTAAAAACAATATTACACAAGAAAGCAAGGTTCTCATTCTGAAAACTGCTAACAAAAGGTGGTGGTTTAACTACTGAAATAATTATTGCCATGCAACTATTGTCTTCAGTGAATTACACAGGCCAAGAAAACAAAACAAAAGCCAAGTCTTAAAGGTAACAGGTCCTCTGACTTTAGTAGGCTTATGCCAACTTACACCAGCAGCATGCCTCACTCTTCATTATGACAATTCCATTCCTTTAAGCCACTGATGCACAGTCTCAACACTAATTTCAGACAATTTTCTAGTCTGTGGACATTCGATCTGTCTGATTACATGCACATTCATGTATAAATCAGACTATAAAGACACGTTACAGAATTCGAAATGAAGATGTAATCTGTTTAAAATCACTTTTGCTTACTTTGCAAATGGTTCCTGTTTTGAAATAATTGGTCCATTAATCAACAGAAAGCATACTTCATACAGTAAAACTGCATTGCTTGATTGCATTGGACCTCATCATTACATAGTTTGGAAGTAGGACACCATAACATTGAAGGCTATGCCCTTTACCTAAACCTGATGGTTTCACACATTATATATATTTTGTTGAAAAATTACATTTATGGGGGTATATCTTTCATATTTGAGGCAATTCCCCAGAAGTTCTTGTACTCTGCCTGTGTGCTGAGAGCAAGCAAGCAGCATTCCTTAGCTAAAGAGAGTACTGTTTCAGGGGTTAATAATCAGTGATTGTTTAAACAGAGGGACATCTGGCACACCTTCCCATGGAGACCAAACAAATCATTTCTAATCTCCCTCTACTGTATCACAGTCTGGGTTTCATCCAGTGTTAATTTGCAATTTTACTGCATATTCCATCATTTTCCCAATAGTGTGTAGTAAAACTACCCAGCTTTACTTTTATTCCAGTGGAGAGGAAAAAAAACAAAACAAAACAAACTGTAACCAGAAGAGCTTTAAATTGGAAAAGACAAAAGAAAGTTTATTTTTCTCACTAACACTCACCTAGCACTGTTGATATTGTGTTTAAGAATACATTTGTGGTATCTGGCTGAGCTACTGAATTGTGCAAAACCAACAGTTTGAAAAATAAGCGGAGCAAAACATGGCAATGCAGAATGTATAGAACTTGAGATAATAGAAAGGGTGAAATGAAAAATGATACTCTTAGAAATACCAGTTCTATAAAAATTTCAAACCATCAATTTTATGTAGCAATATGAACAAAGCAACTCTACAAGGTAGGCGATTACTTATCTTTTTACTAAATGCAGAAGAAATGGAATTAAGCAGAAACATTGCTTTTGCACTGCGGACATAAAAGCTTGAAGTTTCATACGTGAAAAGATTTTAAGCCCCTTTTCTCTCCCTTATTTTTTAATTGTTCTACTCTTACTTTTCATCTGAATATTTTAATGTAAATGAGAAAGAGGAGCTTAGGTCTTCCACCAAGGGGCCCCTGTAAGTGGAACTGTGACTAGGATAAAACCCATTACATTTTTTTTTTTAAAGATGAAGAGGTATAAAGAAAAAACGATCCTCTAAGAAGTATATTGCATGGCATCTGTGTCAAGCAGGGTAAGAAATATGACTATATCACCCAGCTGTGCTAGGCAGAGTATCATAAAACAATTTGAGATTTTCTCTCTTTTTTTTAATCTGTTAGCATATGTCCTGTTTTTCAGGGAATAACCTAATACAATACAAGTAATTTAGAGGTAATTAACTGTAAAAGCTTTTGAATGCATTATGACTTCAACAAAGAAATCAAGTCATTATCTCTATTTAAATATATTCAGGGACTCTTTCACCATAGAGCAGTATTACTGCTATGCATCTTGGGAGGTACACTACATTTAAAAATCTTTCTATTTCAGCCCTAGGGCAGTAATTGAAGCATTATAATTGTATCCAAATTATAATTTGAATTTGTTTTTACAGAGTGAAATTTAAATAGGGGTGAAGGGGGGTATCTATCTAGGATTTCGAGATGATGTGCAATAGTGGACTTGTGCAATAGTGGAGAAGCAGGCAGAGGACCTCCACTGCATCACTAGGCTGTGGCAATGTCATCAGTCAGAAAACAAAATTTCACAGCCTTTCTGAAATGTAAATATTTCTGGTACCAAACCAAACTGGATAGTTTACATACGGAAGTCTGTAAGTGAGACTTCTAAACTCAGTTTGTGTGCACATCTCCTCATGCCCGTTTCATCAGGATTACAAAGAAGAAATTATGATCATGATAAATATCATGACAACTGAAAAGTTTATGTCTTCCATAAGTTTGGTTGTAGTCCATAATATTCAATAAATACTAATTCATCCAATTATCAAATAATATATCCAATCAGAAGAAAATGCAACTGGCCTTTTATCTCCACGCTAACAGGTACAACTACATAACAGTAAACTAATTCAGCCATGGCCCTACCTTCACCTTGAAGAGTCCTAAATATTAAGAGTTAGTTATACAAATATTACTGAACAGAATTCAAGACATTATTCATACTTTAGACTGAGGAGACTGAATAAAAGCTATAATAATGTGATACTAAGATTCCAAAGTGGAAAAGATAAATGACATTTAGTCAGCAACACCACAGCTTCTGTATATTTGATGAAACACATTAGCGAACCCGCCAACATCTGCCAAGGAGGTGATATATTAAGCAGAAAATTGGTCAAGTTAATAATACTAAGGGTTTGTAACTCAACCTCAGAAACTTCATTGTTACAGGAAGGCATTTATATATGAATAAATACATACACACATACATCCAAATGGGCCCATACATTATGCTAGGCCATACTAGTGCTTGTCAGGGCAGCTAAAATATACAGTATGGTTTCTATGTAATTGTCTATAAGAAGAAACAATTTACACTAGAACTGTAACATTTCTTTGGACTGAGATATACATCTTATTCACATATTATAAACATAAGGGTGTTTGCAGATATTTTTCTGTCTGTGCAATTATCCCTCAAGTTATTTTTACATGCATATGTATCTACAGACATATGCTACAGTACAAATACACATATAGGTATTATAAATAAAAACACATATATACAAAGGCAGTGTGTATTTATGCTTTATTGCTAATTTGCTGTGGGCCAGATTTCATATAGTGGAAACCATTTACTTCTCAAAAAAAAATCTACCCTAAAATCCTGGCATACTTAAAAGGGTGATAGTTTATCTTCAAACCTTTAACTGTTATTAATACGATTTCTATAGATGTATAAGCTAATTATACATCATGACCTACAAGCTTTTGAGCAGAATCATTTCAGTTCAGATTCTGTAACTAGTAATATCTTGGTTAATGATAAGTTTCAGTAATTTGGGGTCACCTTATTCTCAATTGGAGCAGTCAGTGGAAGGAACAGTCAGTCTGTGGAACAGTAAGACTTCATACATCCTGCCTTGCAGACATAAAGCCTCAGCCATTTTAGCCATACTTCAAATTATCTTACGTATTAGACATAGACGTATTTAAATACTTTACATTATTGAAAGGCGTATTAACATTTAAATTGACTTTTAAAAATAATTATACACACTTGTAAGCAATAACTGTTAATTACTTGCATTTCTAAGACTATACAACCTCATCTGGAAAAAAAAAGTTTCCATTTCCTAAGCACCATCAAAGAATATTAAATTATATGTCTGCATTATGTCAAGGGAGCTGATTCTCCCCCACTAGTCTGCTCTCATCAGACCCCATCTGAATTACTACATTCAGTTTTGAGGTCACCAATATTAAGGATGTGAACCTGTTTGAGGGAGACCAGAGGAGGGCCACAAAGATGACCTGAGGCCTCAAACACCTTTCCTATGAAGACAGTCCAAGACAGCTGAGGCTGCTCAGCCTGGAGAAGAGAAGGCTCCAGAGAGACTTTAAAGCAGCCTTCCAATACCTGAAGGGAGCCTACATGAAATCTGGAGAGGGACTTTTTACAAGAGCATGTAGTGATAAGATAAAGGGTAGTTGCTATAAACTGACAAAGGTCAGATTTAGATAAGATATTAGGAAGAAATTCTTCACTATGAGCATGGTGAGACACTGGAACAGGTTTCCTGGAGAAGCTGTGGCTGCTCCATTCCTGGCAGTGTCCAAGGCCAGTTTAGATGGGGCTTTGAGCAAACTGGTCTAGTGGAACGTGTCCCTGCCCACGGCTGGGGAGGTGGAACTATATGATCTTTAAGGTCCCTTCTAAACCAAGCCATCCTATGATTCTATGATTTCCTGAATATAACCAGTCTAGCAGCCAAATCAAAGCAGGCATGAGTTTGATTCATTTAGCAACTGGTGTTTACAGTTTCCAATATTGATGCAAGGGCCCTGTAAAACACAAATATCAAAATAACTGCAGGAAGGATTTCATTTTCTGGAAAGATGTACATTTTTATTATCTGGAGAATATCCATACACATGATAGACACAAACCTCATAAAACACCACATGACAGTCATCAAGCTTGGCATTTCATTTGCAGTAGTTTTACATATACTGGAAAAGACCAAGTGGCAGTCTCTAAATTTGGTTCATGAAGATACCATATAGATTGAGATATAAATATAAAAACTCACTGCAATTTTTTTTTTTTTTTTACATAGAAACCTATTGATGTTTAGAAAAATTTGGATTTTGTGTAAATTACATTTGGAAGAATAGTAATTTTATTCTGAAATCTTTATATTCATGATGAACTTCCAAATGCTACAGAGCTAAGAAATAGTGTAATAAACGTAGTAACCAAAACAAATGGGTACTTGCCCTGAAACTGTAAATAATTCTTTTATTCATAGCTTCCAAGGATTAACAGAAATATAAACTTGCTAAAAATAATTCACAGTTCTGAATGGTAACTGAACAAATACCTTGCTAATTGTTTCATTTGGAATGGACTCAATATCCTCCAGAGGATTTTTGAAAACTATAAAGTGCTTGGATTTTTATTCATTTATTTATTAATGCTGCCTTTTGAATATCAGTAGTTTTGGGTTAAACTAAGATGGTAATTTTGTCAGGTATTTCCACAAAAGAGATACACTTCATTGCCACTGCATCTACTGCTATCTGCAGATCTGCACACAGGAGTATTTACCATGGACTTTGAGCACATTGCATACTTTGCAAGTGACCAGTTAGGAAACAAGATAGTCAGGCCAGAGCCTAAAGTGTACATACAGGGTATGCCCTGCTCATCTTCTTGAATCTCAAAGGGCAGCAGTTCTTACTTTCAAAAAAAAAAAAGAAGCATTAAAGCTTAACATTATGACATTGAAATAGACGAAAACAATGGACTTTTGCTCAGTCTTAAGCCTCTATGCCACAAAACTAGCACAGGAACTTACTGAAAATCAGGTTTTGGCCTTCAGAATACTGATCTTATCTAAAAACCAGTTTTTCATTAGCTCCATATTTACAGGTGTCATTTTTATCATTAAATTACATAAAATAATCCCTGATCAACACTTCTTAGGCCTTAACAATACCAAAGCACTTGAAAATAGAAACATGTTGCCACAGGCTGGTAACATGTAAACTTGTATTTAATTATATTGGAATAATTAAAAATTAATTTTATTTCATTAACACTTTTTTTCTCTACCATCTACAAATAAACAGGAATACCCAAAACATCACCATGCTTGGACTGTTTTCAGAAAAGAAACTTCTTTGCAAGTGAATGCTCCATCCTTTAAAGACTGTCCATGGTTTCTAATCTAATATTACAACAATACTTTTCACACTCCATGAGATCAGTTGGAAATAAATTATCCTTAAGGTGCCTTCCAACCCAACCCCTTCTACAATTCTATGGTCTCAGCACTACAGGATAAAATACAACAGAAGGGGTGTGTGTGTGTGCGTGCGCACGTGCATAAGATGCATGTTCATGTAGGAGCAGATATTTTGGGGTGGCAGCTATGTAAAATAAGTAACAAAAAAGGAGACAAAACCAAAGCTCACACAGATTAACTGCTCAGGTGAAATGTGAGCAGTCACAAAAATATTTAGAAAAAAAAAATCTATTTTGCTTAAAATATAGAAAATATTTTGGTAGAGAGATGTACTTCAATCCTGTGCAGTTAGACCTTCAACTCAAAATAGCGCAAGCTTTACTGAATGAAAAGGGCTAATATCACATTATGTTACAGAAATATTTGCCTGGCACCTTTTTAGATGAACTATAAAGTTTATTGTTGCTAAAGAACAGAATAATGATGGCATATAAAAGCAATACTGGTTTACAGAGCAACATTAAGATGAACTTTATGTAATCACTGATCCCTATGGTATCATAGGCTGCATGTAATTGTAATATGCTTATAGCTGGAGAGATCAACACTTTTAAAGAAATTAAAGTGTTTTAAAGTTTTGGAACCAATGCATGTGTGTTTTTATTCCCCAAAGATAGTGTGTTTCATATATGCTATTTTTAACATCAAATTTCAAAAATTTTGTCAGGAAACAAAACATATTTAATATTAAAAAAAAAATGCTTCATTTTTTTTTCCCTTAACTTTAACTTCACTAAGTTTTATAGTATAATTATTTTAAACAAATTCTTTACTTTGTGAAATTCTTATTTTCTTATTATTCTTATACTGTTACCTCTGTGATCTCCCTCCTTCAGTCATCTTTCTGATGCTTACACCAGTAAGATTAGTATTAGAGTATTCCAAGTAAGGCCATAATAATGATTTCACAGGTTTTATAATATTTTCTCTATTTGTTCTTACCCTGTTCTCTTTTGGAAAAGAGTGGGGGAAGGATTCATATTCTGTCTCAGACTTTTCTCCTCAGTGCCTGTGTTCCAAGTCCTTGTACAGTTCACAGAAAGAACTAAGCTCCAATTTTATGTAATAGGGACAGAAGGTACAGGGATTTTAATGAAATTCAGAATTATCACGGGAAAACCAGGTGAACATATCTATTTTTCCTAACACTCTTAATGACAAGTGTAAAGTTAATGACAATATAAAACTTAATTCTGATAAAATAATTAGCTCAAGAAATTTTACTTGCTTTCTGGTATTCAAAAATTACTCTGAAAATTATCAGAAGGTGTTTGTACTATAAATATTCTACATACAGTTTAATTTAAAGCTGAAGACTTTAAAGTCCACAGAAGTGACAGAAAGGCATTTTTATGATGTGCCACCATTTCCTTTATTGTGCTTTCCAGACGCACACATGCAGATTGTAACATCTTCATTATAACTATCTTCTGCTAGTTTGCTGCACAGGGGGCTCATTTTTGTCTGAGCAGTTAGGTATTACTGTCTCCTGCTTCTGAAAGGAAGAGTAAGAAGTAAAATTATAGAAGATTCATGAAGATCAGTGGGACAGGTCCTTACACCTCCCAGCTTTGCCACTGTCTTTGGTCTTGTGTCAGTTACCTATTTGCCTCCACAGAGTAACAGGGCATCTGCAAATTATCCAACATGCCAAAATAATGCCATGAGGCATATGCACCCTAATAGCACTTGCCGACTTGCATCCTAACAGCACTATGAAGTTGTGAGAAAAGCATAAAATGTGTTTTTTAATAAACTACTGACCTTACTTCTCCAAGAGGCAGAAAGCCACTTTTCAAATCTACAAATGCTAGACAGGAACAATTCTCTCATTTCTAGGTTATGAAATATGCCTTCTGAACCCATGGTGAAGGTACACCACACAGCAGATACATCAACTATATCTGCCCATCCCTAGGAGATTCCTAGCGCACAGGTAATATGCAAGTAAGTAGCAAAGACTAACCACTAGAAAGGTATCAAACCAACCTGCATAAGACTAAAATTGAATGTTCATTCCAGCACCATATTTTGAAAGGGTACAACTGCTGGGGAGACCAACTGGTCTTAGATTAGCCTTAAGAAATATTTCAAAGTGCCTTTCCTAAGGGAAGCTTAGCATTTCGGATTCTGATAAAAACTATGTCACAAAACCAATTATAAAGAGGCTAACAAACTAGCTATTTTCTCCAGGAAGTTTATTCTGTGCCTGAAGCTTATTTTGATACAATCCCAACTGTAATAATGAATTATACTTCTGGTTTCAAACTAAGAAGAAAGATTGATCACGTACTTTTTCCTTCAAGCTTGATACAGCTGTACAGGTTTTAAGTGTCTCTTCATCTAAAATTCTAGGTCTGTAAAGGGATAAGCTGCATCTATCCTAACAGACAATGTGTTTTCCAGACTGAATGTGCTTAATGACTGCTTGACATGTTCTTTGATTTTCTGTGACACGTCTATGTGGAATGAAATATGATTTAGATTGCTTAATCAATAAAAGATTATAAAATCGCATAATTAGGAATGGAGCTTATTTAAAGGGAGGAGGCCATCAAAAGCTAGTAGTGCAGTAGCATGGTCTGAAAATGACTCTCTTGGTGCCAAGACTGGTGTCACCTCAAATAATAAATTACTTCAAGGGAGAGACACAGATGGCAAGTACAATAACAGGACTTATCATCAAAACACTGGATTGCTATGTATTTGCATATAATGAATTCTGAGGTTTCTGTTATTATTGGGGGGAAAAAAAAAAAAAGAGAAGGGAGACCTGCTGAGAAATTTCAAGCTGTATTTCACAAGTGGTGATGAGAGAAAACCAGCAAAGACCTTAATTTCAAAAACAAATCTTAAAATGGGAATTACTAATCTATACAGCAAGCATCTTCCACCATTTGTGATACATCTTGTTAGCAGATTTCATGGAGGGTGAGAAATAACTATTAAAGCTGGAAAAGAACTTAATTTTCCAGTTGAAATTTGGAGGACACTGAGCAAATATCTGAGACCAGCTACTCCAGTTCAACTTATAAAAAGATTTCCACGTAAATAAATACCACAGTTTGGAGGGCAAAGTTTGAACTAGCTCTTCAGAACACTGTAGCATCAGCAACAGTGTAATGGCAGCCACTGAAAGTAGATCAACTCTTCTATCATTTTCCATAGTGAGATTTTACAGTACTCTGACACTGCAAATATTCTAGAGAAGGAAAATATGTGTGTACAGCACTGAAAACATTTTGGGAACCACCATGATAACACTACCAGCAGCAAAGACATTTGGACTCAAACAAGCAACTACCTGCTGGGACAGAGGAAATCTAAGCTTTAAAAGCTTGATATTATCTCAGAGAGTGACAATATTAATACTATGTGAACTTTCCATTTTAAAACAGTTTGTAACTGCTTCAGAAATTAGTATCTCAGCTTCATCTCAGCATTCGTCTGTCAAAGCTGCATTACATTAAGGGAAATGCAAACTTGTATTCTATTATCTTTTAATTACATTCACAGTTTTTACTGTCAGAAGGCACCACTTACAAGAGGCTTTTAGTCTGTCTTACAGCAGGACAGTTTGCTATGCATTTGACAGCTGCAGAACCGTGTTACTGCTCCACCTTTTCTTTCTCTATATCCCTTTCATAGGTAAACAATGAGGGGGAAATTTTAGACATAATGCCTCAATTTGCAGAACACAGGACTAAACCTTTTCAGTAGAACAGGACTGGAGAATTTGCATGCTGACAGGGCTTCCATTAGTATTACACTTCTCCTGTCACAAGCCTGTTTACATTTGGTGAATATCCAGCTGATTTTGTTTTTTTAAAGCAATTCCACTGCTTGGTTAGTTAGAAAAAACTTCCAGTCCTCTTTGTTTACAATGCCTGTCTTATTTACTTAAAAGGTCTTCCATGTGAAGTTTTACTACTGTAACAACAATGCTAAACTGTAATGGCACTACCTATACTCATTTCTCCAGGATAAGTTGCATCAGCACAAACAGTTTAATATGTAAAAGAAAATATTATGGCATGACTTAATAACATGCAGCATATGGCTTTGATTTCTCAAAAAAAACCCCGTTTCAGTAAAATGCCTCCTAGACCATAAAGCATGTCTGCTAAAAGTAGTATTAAAAATATGAAAAAATCAGTTAGATAGTAATCCTAATTGCTTAAAGTGACTGTTTCTACCTGTTTCTTCTGTTTTGGGTAGAAATACATCTAAAAAAGCCCTTGTGTCCTATTCTGGTCAGAATCTGGGAATTACTTTGAATATGCATTTACTTCCTCCACTAAAGCATTCATCAAGGTAATTTTGGGCCTGGGAAAAAACATTAGGTTTTATGTATGAAACAAAGATTAAAAAACACACATAAAAATTCCTAAAAAGAAATGAAATTATCAAAATCATTATTCTACTACTGCTCCTAAATCCTAACTCCCAGAGGAAGTCACTTGGATTTAAAATTATCTGTAATACAAACTGATGATTTAAATTGCCTCAGCACTGGTTTATTCTCTTAAGTAATTACAGCAAACTGAAGCATCCTTTAGTGTTTCTCAAAAAAGAAAATATTTTTACAGACTCAGCAATTCAGTTTGTCCGTAGTATAAAATAGAACAGACTTGCAGTAGAATTCTTAAATATGTGATTAATTGTATGCATGTTTTACATATGAAGGTGTTCCATCACCCTTCCTGAAAAAATGTATGGCTACAAATATAAATTAGAAGGGTATCAAGATATAAGGCTACCCCTGGCCAGCCTACATTTTAATATCAATAGCCGTAAATTTATAGGGACTGTAGAATATGCAAAATACTTACTACCTTTTTGGCATACAATGCATAATGAACCAATCCTTCAGGCTGGAAAACAATATATAGGATTTTACAACCCACAACATAAAAAGAATAATGAGGGCTTCAAAAGTGTCTTTTTCAGAAGAGTTTTATATATTTCATATAACTGAGGAAAAATGTTTCTTAATGCAACACAGTGTTTAAATTCAACTCTTTTAATTCATCTAAGTAATTTATTAATATATTATTTATCCTCTGCTTCATGAATTACTCAGTATTTGTTTGGGAATGGCACTGAATTATCAAGCCATTTAACTTTTGAAAGTTCACAATAATTTCCTTTTAAAGTAAGTAGTAGAAAAATAAGCTGATCAGCCTCAGGAGAAAGGCAGGAGAAGGGGAGGAGGAGGAGAACGAAGGGTGCAGTTGAGGTTTTAAGCAAAGCTGGCTGCTATCCAAGAATTCTACCAGCTGAACCACTGAATTAATTGTTGGCCTGAATTCTTATTATATATTGCTGCAAAATTATACTGCTAAATTGGACTGGTAATCTAATATTTTAACTACACCTTAGTTTTTTTGCACAGTACTCAGCAGTGAATTCCAAGAACTAATTAGCGAGTCAATTTGACTTTTTGTTTGTAGTTTTAATAACTTTTAATGCAATTTCCTGTTATTTTGATGGTGTTCTAACTCAAAATCCCTTTTAATTCCTCTTTCCCCTCCTTGTTTGAAGAAACATGTTCAGAGGATGGCATACGAGTGATATAAAAATATTTTGACAGAGGCTACGCATGATGCCTTAATTCTTGGTCAATAATTAAAAATGAGGTTTCCAAGATAATAGCCACAAATTTTCAGATTTTATTGGAAAAACACACAGGCTATATAATGCACTTGTGAAAAATTACTAGAACTGTCTCAAATTGCATGGGTCTCAGTATCAGTTCATCAGCACACCTCTCTAGCCCTCAAAGAGCTACCTGTTAACTGATGGTTTAGTTCAGCATCTGGGTAGAAGCTAGACACACTGCATTAGTCTGCTAGGGCCAATACGGTTACAAATGTGTTTCCAAATGCTCACTGACAACATGGCATGTGTCTCAAGCCTGTTAGCTACCTTTATCACAGAACATGGAAGTTCTTAGCAGCAGTGGGAATATAAGGTAAATGAAAACTGTCAATTCAAAATGGCTTTCCCTTTTATAAATTAAACTCTCTATAAACAGATGGATTTGTACTTGCTTTTTTTCCACATTTGCTCAACAACTATACTTCTCAGTTCTGGGTTGGGGTCAGGCTGAAAGGAGTAGCAGCAGGGAAGTAAGAAAAAAAGGAAAATACACCTGAGGTATTTTATCTTCTTCCCTTGCTACAACACACCAGTCCTCTAAATACACTGTGAGTCACCCTTTGCCTGCTAAGATACCCGTTGTACGTTGTTCCTATTAGAGGACAACATGTATCNGCAGGGAAGTAAGAAAAAAAGGAAGGTTAGGAAAAAAGGAAAATACACCTGAGGTATTTTATCTTCTTCCCTTGCTACAACACACCAGTCCTCTAAATACACTGTGAGTCACCCTTTGCCTGCTAAGATACCCGTTGTACGTTGTTCCTATTAGAGGACAACATGTATCAGAACAAAACCTGAAGTTGAATACACATTTTGACATAAAAATCTAAAATTACAGTGCTAGAAAATCCAGACAACGAATTAAAATCACGCACTGGTGATACAAGAGTCCTGGCCAAATTTCAATCTTGATTCTGGGTGGTATGAAACTGATCCTGATTGTGTAGATCTGGCCAAGTTCCTATCACAACCTCTAGATACTGTGAGCCAGAATAGCTCAGGAATCAGAGGGTGTCATGCAGCAGTATAAGCTTACAGTCTAACAGTATAAGGAGAGTGCAATAAGGCCCCAGAGGAGTTTGCTCAGTAAATTTTTAATGGAGTTACCACATGCACAAAACAGCCTTCAAAAAACTTGATTCTCCAAAGTAAATTTTAACCTTTACAAGAATAAAATAGTTCTTCCAGTAAGCTGCTTTAGCAGTCAAATGAAAACTGAAGTTACTGTCTTTTTCCCCAAACTGACTAGTGTTTTGCTCATTCTAATGTCACAGTCTTAAGAATTAGAATGGCACCTTTTTCATTAGGACATTTATATGGCAAGGGGGAAGGAAAACAATCATAAAATATAATGCAGATATGTATAGAGACGATATTTCAAGCAGATAACAATGACTGTGTGACTAGCTGCTCATACAGAAGGCAGATTGGAAATTTAAGTAGCAGCCTAAAGCTAAGGGCTTCTGATTCACTCATTTAACAGATCCAAACTGATAAACCTAGAAATGAAGCAGGTTTGTTTTCTGATGCATATTTTACATGGAAATGCAGAATTCTGCCTCAGTCTTCTGCACTGTTCTGGCTTTTCTCTTGACTAGTTTAAACTGAAATCTACCTTTAAAAGAAAAGAAGAAACTGAAGCTTGGTTTAAACACCAAAAGCTAACTGAAATAATCAGCATTTATAGTGGGCTACACCAGTAATGTCCTACATAGTCATTAGCAAGGGGAAATATTTCATTTTGGTGCATTCAGAATTGTTGAGACAGTGAATCCAAATCCCCCTTCATATCTTTTTCTCCATCAATAGCTTTCCAGTCATTCCATGATGAAAATGAACTTTCACAGACCTACTAATAATCAAACATCACACTAAAAGGAAATAATGTCACAGAACTTGCTCTCTGCTTTGGTTAAGTAATACAGAAAGTATACTTCACTCACTAATATAAGCATAAAAATGTAGTAGCATGTACAAGAGCACTGGCACAAACATATTTTTGCAATGTGTACTGAGCAAAAATAATTAAGCCTGAAATAATTTAACTAGGAAGAAATACTAAAGAGCATGCATAAGGGTAACAGGATCTGGTTTATAGTGCTTTCTGCATAGTTAAATAGATTTCAGTCCTGCTGTTTCCCAAGTAGGAAAAGCACAGTGCCCAAGATTACATATAACTACTCCTTGCTAAATAATCTCTGTGGTTTTGTACACAGTGTCCTCTTAGAGGTCCACATATTTCAGTTATAAAAGGGGCTTTCCCTGGAAGCTTTGATCAGCTACCCCATTGTCTATTGATGCTGGGGTTTTTAGGAAGGAAAGGAAGAAAGGAGTTTTATTTCCAAGCCAACAATATAAAAACCTCAGCACTCAGTGCCCTAATTGAAGCTCATTCCCACTCAAGGTAGTTTGAAATGAACTAGCATGGGTACCTCACCAGTTTTATCAGCCCCACAGAGAGGCTACCCAAACCCATTCAAGTGCCTGTATACTCAGACAATGCTGTGTAGCAATGCCCTAAAATGCAAAATGATACCTTGTAGTCCCCAAGCAATACCTAGAAATAATAGACCAGGCAGATTTAATGTATCAGATGCTGTATACTTATTTTGAATAGAAATCCAAAGATGGATAATAAAAGGCAGTTCCCTGCCTCACTTCATGTGTTTTATGACATCACTAAAGGTAGATCTTAGATGAAACTTGCCCTGGAGCCATCTGCAGCTGTCTTCAGCCCAGTGGCTGAAAGGGAGGCATGGTTAATGACACTGCCCACCCCTGCTTCCCTTACTGCACTCATACCTTTCTCTGAAGCAGCTTGACACAGTTCCCAGCAACAGAGGTTAAATCAGAGGCAGTGTTCTGTTAAATGCTGTACCCCTTAGGGCTGCCTCTTGGTGATGGTGAAGACTGCAGTTGGAAATTATGGCACAATACATATCTATTTGCATACATGTAGCACAATGCATGAACATCAGCATGACACTGGCTGGTCATGAACAAGAATCATGAGACAGTCAGTGTTACTATTTATGCTTTCCAAGGAATCTATAACAAGAATTATTCTCTTTTAATCCATGGTCTAGATGAAGCAAGTGACAGAGGAATTGCCTACCCTCTTCTTTTAGGAGGAGGAAAAGCACATGCCAGACTTCACAGTCCCTCTACTATTATGAATGTAACTGAGTGCATGTGAGACTGGCATGGTCTTGTTGTTCAGGACAAAGAAGGAAGGAACAGCACCGTGCTTTATTTCTTCAGGGACTAAGGCCACACTTGGGGGAAAAAAAAATAAATCTAGTTGCCCAAGAAGATTTTACTCCCTGATATTTTGAGTATTTGCTCTTTGATATCCCACTGATGTTATTTAGTGCATGCATTTAGTGAATTTAAAGTTATATTCCTCTACTTATAGTGTGAAATCAGGATAATATTTTTTTTATGCAGATCGCCTTTTTTTTTTCTTTTAGTAAATACAGAAAATATTGACATTTACTTGGAATAAACAAACAAGGTAAAAATAAGTTTTCTTAATTTCCTTTATAAAGAGATAGCACCCTAAAGTATTGTTGATTCTTTAAGCATGCAGCTGAAATCTATCCTACATAAAGGCATAACTGTGAAGTTTCATCATAATTAGGGGCCTTTTTTTCTGCAGTTTTGTTTTTGACAATGTCCAAATATATGCAATTATATAATATGCATAACAAATCAGTAATAGCTACTCAAAGTAAATGCTGACTGTATCCTTTTATGGACATGCCTGTGGAAAATATAAATAGTTGACCAGTTCTTCAGTACATTTCTTCTACTGTTTCTGAAGATTTTACCCATGTGTGCTCCACCCTTCCCTGTATCTGGCAATTTTGACTCCTCTGTGGGTTCCAGATTAATTTATTTCAAGGTACTTACTAATCTCCTTCTGGAAAAAGAGCTGAAGAGTGACAGAAAACAGTTCCAGAGGAAAGCATACTTCCCCTTCTCAGCAGAAGTGGCCTGAAGTACACTGATTTTTCCCAATACTGGTACAACTCTGAAAGTGTTTTTCTACTGCTGCACACCAAGTACCTTAACAGAGGCCAACTACTGCATTTCATGCTTTCCAAAAGCACCCACACAATAAAAGTGCTATTACTACATTGTTCCATTTAAATAAATAAATAAAGGCACCCTGTGATGCAGATATGGCTACCTTACGCTCCACTGCAGAGTGTATGGTGCCAAAAATTGAAGCCTAGCTCCTCAGTATGCTTTCTTTGGGAAATTACTCTCAACAGTGTATCTACACCTGGATGTTCCATACGCTGAAAAACTCCTTCTGGGTTTGAACTTGCTCAGTTCTAATGAAGGATAGCGAATCCTGTAAAAGCTCAGGATTAGGGTTAAGTTCCCACTGCAATACAGGGATAAATATACCACAATGCAAAACTCACCAGGTCTTCCAAGTGGGTAAGTTTACCTGGTAACATTTACCTGAAGTAATTTCTCTGAACTAATTAAAGCACTTTGAAGCCAACTGGATGGTGAGGACAGAGGAAAAAGGGGGTTGTGGGTGTAAATTGTTACATGACTATAATGAAAATAATTGCTTTTTCTCAACTGGCTCAAAAGATACCATTGGTGGTAGCAAGAAAAGGTAAGGTAATTTTCATAACAGAATACTAACAATGTTTTAAAAAGTAATGGGAAAATATCTTTAAAAGGAAATATTTGCCAGTGTAGCTCCTTCCAGGCTGGTACAGTTTGTGTTTCTCTAGAAATAAAAAGGGGTACAAGTTATGCAATAGATGAGGGAATAAATGAGTGAGTGGATTGGGCAGATGTAGAAATGTGAAACATACCTCGAAAAGTGAGAAATCCACACTGTCTTGGATGTTGATCTAGAAATACAGCTATTTTCTACAAACTTGTTAGATCTAGAAGCAAGGCTAATCTGTCCAAAATTTGGCTCATAATTTTTATGCTGTACTGTTCACTATTCATTTTGTGCTGAATGAACTGCTTTCAAGGGCACAGGAAGGAAGCATCAATCACAACTGGGACATACTTAGAAAACTTAAGGGATCACACCTCAGAAATCATCTCCACAAGAGCTGAATAGCTGGTTTCCAGCTTAAAAGAGCTGGAGAAAGCCAGTTCTGCCAAACACATGAAACAGACACTCAAAGGGATCTAAGGCAAAAACTCATTTGAGGACTCCCAAAACATTGCACATAATAACTGAAGATAATTAGTCCATTAATCTCAGTCCAAAATGTCAAAATCGTTTATGATTTGATTTAGAAAAAGCATGTCAAAAACCTTACATAACTAAATGGGTTTTTTTGACCCTGCAGATCCTACTGCACTATCCTTTATTCAAAACCAAGAAACTTATCATATCCATGACCTGTCTTATGAAAGTTATTACCTAAGGTCAGGGCTAGCTTCAGAGATAGGTATAGCAGGTAGCAATCTGACAGGAAATGAAACCAGCAGCAGACTGACTAGCCTAGACACTTAACCCCAGCCATGGTTCAGAGTACAAAATTCCTTGACTGGCAAGAAAGGTGGGCCCATGTGAACCTCATGAAGTTGAGCAAGGCCAAGTGCAAGGTCCTGGACCTAGGTTGGGTCAGTCCGAAGCACAACTACACGGCAGGCAGATCTGGACTGAGAGAAAGCATGAGGAGAAGGACTAGGGGTGTTGGTTGGTGAGAATTTCAATGAGCCAGCAATGTGCGCTTGCAGCATAGAAAGCCAACCATATGCTGGGCTGCATCAAAAGAAGTGTGACCAGCAGGTTGAGAGAGGCAATTCTCCCCCTTTACTACACTCTTGTGAGATTCCATCTGGAGTACTGCATTCAACTTTGGGGCCACCAACATAAGAAGGATGCAGACCTGTTGGAGGGAGGCCAGAGGAGGGCCACAAAGATGACCTGAGGCCTCAAACACCTTTCCTATGAAGACAGTCCAAGACAGCTGAGGCTGCTCAGCCTGGAGAAGAGAAGGCTCCAGAGAGACTTTAAAGCAGCCTTCCAATACCTGAAGGGAGCCTACATGAAATCTGGAGAGGGACNTCAAACACCTTTCCTATGAAGACAGTCCAAGACAGCTGAGGGTGCTCAGTCTGGAGAAGGTTCCAGAGAGACCTTTGAGCAGCCTTCCAATACCTGAAGGGGGCCTACATGAAATCTGGAGAGGGACTTTTTACAAGGGTATGTAGTGATAAGAAAAAGGATAGTGGCTTATACACTGAAACAGGGCAGATTTAGATTAGATATTAGGGAGAAATTCTTCACTATGAGGGTGATGAGACACTGGCACAGGTTGCCCGGAGAAGCTGTGGCTGCTCCATCCCTGGCAGTGCTCAAGGCCAGGTTGGACAGGGCTTTGAGCAAACTGGTCTAGTGGAAGGCACCTCAGACCATGACATAGGGATAGGAACTAGGTGATCCTTAAAGTCCCTTCCAACCCTTACCACTCTATGATTCTATGATGATTTATGATCTAGCAGCACATTTTGGACTTCCTCTTATGCTGTTTAAGGAAAACGGCAGCACACATAATAGAAACATGAATGAGGTGACAATGATGGAAAAGATGAAAAATATTTCCTCTGATCAAAATTCCAAATTAGAATTGATTCAAAAAATTTTGTATGTAATCATTCTCGTAACATGGAGAAGACCACTTAGAGGTTGAGCTACATCATTATTCTTTTCTGACCCGCAAGGTGAATTCCTATTTCAGGGTTAGTTGACTGCAGGGTATCGGTCAGTGCTCAGCTGCACTGGGTATTATCAGTTGGCAGGTGGTATTGTATTCTCTTCCTTTGTTATTTCCTTTATCATTGGTGGTAGCAGTAGTGATTTGTGTTATACCTTAGTTACTGGACTGTTCTTATCTCAACACGTGGGAGTTACATTCTTTTGATTCTCCTTTGCTTCTGGGAGCAGGGAGGAAGAAAAAGGGGAGGGAGTGAGAGAGAGACTGCATGGCTGATTTATGGCTGACTGGGTTTAAACCATGACAGTTACTATACAAATTGATATAAAATCTACAAGGTTGAGAAAGCATCTAAATAGGAGATACTGCTGATATTTTCCCAACCAAATAATTTATATGAAAAATACGTTATTAAAAGACTGCCTATGTGAGCGCTAGCTCCATTTAAAAAATGTCAAATTATTGACTGTTTTATAGGGTTTGAAGTTAAAAAAAAAAACTGTTTAAATTAACTTCTCATGATTTTATCACAGAGCTACTAGGACTGAATGCCACAAAACCCACAAAATTTCAAGACAAAAATTAAGGTATTAGCATCATAATGCATCATAACCCATGAGGGAATAATTCACTACCCATAGAAAGACAAAATCAGAAGCTTGCTAAAAAATGGTGGAAGATATAAAGGAAACAATGACAGCAAAACTTAAGAATTTGTGAAGGGGTTTTACTACATTTATAGAGCTCTTCAGGGAGAATGGGTGGTTTACACTACGAAATAGGCAGAAAGCCAATGCCAGTTTGCAGTTATTTGTAAGTCTGCAGGATACAGCAGTATAACTGCGGCAAAGAAATTCCTCTGTTAAGCCCAATTTCTTGCTTGTCTGAAAAACACAATAAAAAATTCAGTATCCACTGCAAAATCGGAGGGAAAGAGATACTAGTTTTAGGGTTTAGGTTGAAAGCCTTCTATGTCCTAGGAAGAACATTTTATTCAACCAGCACATCCAGATGATATGAAGACACAATGTTCTTTCTCCCAAGCTAATTATATTATTGTTTATTTTTTCTTAAAAAGCTCAAGTTCACATTGCTTAGGACTGTAATCGAGAATGGTTCTTAAAATGATGTTACATGCAGTTATATGAAGACATATATATGTATATCTTTTCCTAGACCAAGAAAATACACTTGATGAAACACTGAGTCAGTGAAGAGGCCAAGATCATTATTATAGTTAATTTTTGATAGTCTTGTGTTTTTTTAATCAAAACAAATGCTATGAAAACTTTTTTATTTGCCAAGAAGCAAAACAAACAAAAAGCAACAAGCATATAACAATACAGACTGCTTACTTGCTGCTAAGGGAAAAGTCTTAGCCAAGGGGGAGAAAAATTGGCTGAAGAACCCAACAGGAGACAGGAGACTGTAAATCATCCATTTAAAAACAGCTCTGAGTGATACTGTCAGCTAGATTATCCTTTTTGCCATGCAACACCTTCTCCTATAATGCTATTTACACAATCATCACTGGGAAATTGTCTGGGAAAGTCACCTAATGACTAATTAAAGGGATCGCTCATCAAAAATGGCATGATGACAGTTAGACCTACCTCCCCTGTTCCCCCAAACAAGTTGCTGCTTTTCTGATTTGTGTTATAACCATTATATCATTTAAATATAATTACATATGTGAGAGAAAGTAATCTTTTCACAGCATGCATAAAGAAAGCATAAATATTAAAAAAGCTGATGATTGCAAATGACTTGAAAGAGCAAGTGATTAAGCTTAATGCTTGTAATTTAAAAGGCATAGGCAAAGCGCATTCACCTACACACTTGCAGAGCTCTCAAGAAAATCAAGCCAAGACAGCTCACTAGATAATTTTAGTGTTATTTAGCTTATAAAGATCACCACAGAAGGAAAAAAAAAAAAAAAAAAATAAAATAAAATCCCTGCCTTCTATGGTGGCCAAATTTTGATGCCATACATTCATGAGTACTATGTGACTACTCCAAGGATCATCAAAACCCAACTTTGAATTGAGGATGAAAACCACATCCCTTTTGGATTAGGCTACTTTTTTAGTATGTTTAAGTGGTACTTACACCAAATCCTGTATGCTGCTATGCAGTAAAATATATTTAAAACCACACATACCCCTGAGAGCAAGAAAAATAGCTTTTTCTTTCTTTTTAGTAAAGAATATAATTTCACACATCACTATTCATATTCATTCAGTGCTGGATGTAGCTTTCTGTTGATATTTTTCTTTTTATTTACATTTCATATATTTTACTTCCATTATCCAGGTGCATTCCATGAATCTGGTTTGCATATAGTATGGCAAACATCTACTGCTAGATAACTTGCTTTGCCCTAATTATTGGCTGCGTCTGGTCAGATCCCTCACTTGGTCCCAGCAGAATACTGTGGCAAAACTGCTGGGAGTCAAGGTAATTAGTCATAGTCTAACAAGAGCAAAGGATGCATTTGTTAAAGAAAAAATACATCCTTTTTTTTTTTTTCCTTAAGAGAAAACAAACTCTTAAACACAAACTGCAGCAGAATTCTCGGAATTTGGGAGTTAGTTGATTATCTCTGTGGAGACAATGAATATCATATTCACACAGCACACTTTTCGAAGAAAGCTCAGAGTTGACTACAGAAAAGCAGCAGGAGAATTTCAGTGGCACACAGAGGCATGGATCTTAATTTTAAGTTTATTAGTTCACCAGAGCTTGTCAATTCTCTGTGAAATAAGGAACGATAATTCAGACTATACCCCGATTACAGTGCACACTCAATAAATAGAGAAGTCAGCTTAAGTAAAGGTCTGTGCCTGTTTGACTCTATAAAAACGTTTTTTTCTCAGCCAATTCTTCTGAATGAGCTCTGTAAGCTCAGCCAGCCTTGTATGTAAATATAAAGGGTTTGAATGAGAGTAAGTTTCTCTAATGATTAGATTGCAGGTTTAGACATCTGTGAAGGTCAACAGGTTTGATTCAAAGTGCTTTGATTCAGCTTTTAAATCTTCATTAGGTTAATTATGAACTGTTTTCTTTACTATTGATCTAACTGCATGTATCTATGTAGCAGAACAGAAATGTCCTGGTTAGCAAGAGAAAGAAGCCAGTCTACTATGGCAGTAAAGCTAGAAAATATTCCTCTGAATTACAAATCATGTACACGACTGAAATTAGCAGGAGTAATTGCACATTTTTTTCCCCTTGAAACACTCACTGCTTGACTGGTAACTGAGTGAAGATATGCTCTAT
This sequence comes from Agapornis roseicollis, assembly GCA_002631895.1. Classification (NCBI taxonomy): domain Eukaryota; kingdom Metazoa; phylum Chordata; class Aves; order Psittaciformes; family Psittacidae; genus Agapornis; species Agapornis roseicollis. The sequence goes on from NDXB01018609.1 coordinate 49,047, forward strand.
TATGGGCCTTCCTGACATGCAGCGGAGAGATCCTTAACCTTGTTTGTCCAAAAGGATCTATATTACTCTACTGGAGAACAGTTTACCATTTTTGAGGGTGATAGTCTTTAAAACTCCTGTTGCATATATGAAACAAAATCATGCCTCACTTCTCAACCTTCACTGGCTGGCTTTTATATGGTAACCCCTCTCTCTTATGTTTGACTTTCCTTTTACTGAGAACATGAGAGTATCACTGTCATGGTTTAACCCCAGATGTCAACTAAGTACAATGCAGCCACACGCTCAGTCAGTGTCCTCTCCTACCTCCACCCTTATGTCCGACACCCCCCTCCCCCAGGATAGGCAGGAGAACTGGAAAAAGATAAAAATGTAAAGGTTGAGATAAGAAGAATTTTGTAAGTGAAATAAAGTAAAATATAATCATAGTAAATCAAAGGAAAAAGAGAAGACAAGAACAGAAGAAAAAACAGTGATGCAATATGATTACTCACCACCCACTGACCTATGCCCAGCTGGTCCCTGAGTAGTGATCAGTGGCTCCCAACAAAATCCCCCCAGTTTATACACTGAGCATGACATAGTATAAAATACCTCTTGGCCAGTTTGGGTCAGCTGTCCTGACTGCTCCCTCCTGGCTTTTTGTGACCCTCCTCACTGACAGAGCATAAGACTGAAAAGTCCTTGAGCTAGGGCACGTGCTACTCAGCAAAAACTGGAACAAATAAAACACCAGTTTGTTGTCAACATTATTCTCAGACTAAATCCGAAACACAGCATTGTACCAAACACTAAGAAGAAACCCCAGCTTAAAGCAGGACATGCTGACATCCAATTTTAGGAAGGGTTAAATAAACTGGTTAAATTGCCCAAAACATTGTCACCAATATCTATGTCCCCATAGAGATGTTTACCATTACATACCGAAACTGAATAGCCCTCGTGCTTAAATAACTTATTTTTCTTTTATTAAATAATCCCTGCTTTTCCTAGTTATCCTTATCTTTCTTAAACATCTGTCAGACTGACTATGTCCATGCACAGTAACATCATTATAAAAGTGTGAATCATTGAGCTATCTTTCTGTACAGATCAACATCGATTTTGGTCTGAGAGCACTGTGGCAACACCTAACTTCCACTGAGTTCACTAGTATTTTGTAAAACAGGATACAAGTCAGAACAAAGGGGTAGATTCAGATGTCAACAGCTTTCTCATGAATGTCAGTGATCCCAAGCCATTTCCAACCTGTCACTGAAATACAGGAAGAAACACACCTCTGAAATTACATATGTTCCTTTACAAGAGTTTGGGAAAGATCAGAGCCCAGCTCCAATCACAAAAAATGTATCAGCTAGTGAAAAAGATTAAGTTACTTTAAGCCACTTATCCTATATAAGAATATCTTTATAACTTTGATAATATTAGGGAAGAAACTGAGAAACTGGAATTACTGCAACTAAAGTTACTGTGTATTTAATACAGGGTTTTTATTTTTATTTTCTTATCTTTTGGAGTAAGTTCAGTTCTATATATTGTTCTGGTTGCTTAACACTTGCCAAGATAAAAGTTGCTTGCTAAATTTTAAACTGTCTTGGCTGATATTTCCCACCCCTTCAAGAAGTTGAAATAAGTTTGCTAATTTGGCATCAAAGAAAAAGAAAAAACAGAGTTCCCAGACCTATACCATTCAGTTCAAAGTTTTAGTGCCTCAGAGTTAGGAGGTTAGAGAATCCCTTTCTCCAGTTCCTGGATATGTTGTTTGCCTGTCTTATGGAAAGGAATCCAAACTTGCATAAATTACTGAAAAGCCTTCTTCACACAGCATTGTGGTAGACATTGGTATGTGGAGCCTGTATTTTTTAAACTTTTTTCCTATGCACAAAACAAACCCTACTTTCTAATGTCCCACATGTGCCTACAATGCCGCAGGCAGCTGAGCAGGACTTCACTAGCACTTACTCCTCCCACCAGATGTCCACTTCTTAACATGCTTCCAACCCCCAATCATCCTCTTATTCTGAGGAAAATGAAAATGCTCTTGGTTTAAAGACAAGTAACTGATGGGAATGCCAGAAGGAAGGCCAGAGGATCCAGAGTGCAAGGAAAGAAACATACAGAGAGAGAAGGCAAGAATCAAAGTAGAGGAATATGCATGCAAACACAGTAGATAAGGATGTAAGAAATCATATGCAGACAAAGCTGTGAAGTTGAAGGGAAGACTAAAAGAAGAAGCTACAGCTATTAGGATTGTTATTCTGACACAAAACCAACTTTCCTTAGTCTCAGCAACCACCTATGAAATTTCTTTATCTCAAGAATCTCTCTATCTTGTTCCTAGATGAAATAAAGTTTCATCTGAAATCAAACATTTTCAAGAGAGGAGACAGTGAATTTTTGGCACTTGGTATAGCCTGAATATGATTCATTCCTATGTGCTGTATAACACAAAACCTGATAATCATGCAATTTTCCCTATAGTGTTTCGATTCAGTGCCTAGGGTACGCCCTGCCCAGTCAATGATCACATCTGTATAAAAATTGCAACTATCTATACATATCTTTGTTAAGTTGAAATTGGAATTTTTGAAATGACTGTGATAATGAAGTTACTGAAGACTACCTATACAATCACATCTTTGCTGCCACCATCAAGTTCCTAAATGAAGTATGGAATGCTGATGATTGCCAATTAATTCAACTGGATCCATGCTTTGAAAATTACAAAACTAAAACCAAAGAATAGCAAAACCAAACCAAACCAAAACAAAAAAACCCACCAAAAAAACACCAAAAAACCTCCGAACAAACAAAAGCCAGATAAAAACCTATGCATTTTTGACAATTTTAAGTGTTAAAATCTCTTTTGCCTCAGCTGAAACAGGCATATGTGAAACAGGCATACAGTGTCGTGATAAAATCATAATTTTTTGGAGCATTTACTACAGAATAGTATTATGGGACTCAGTTAAAGTTTCAAGAATGCTAATTCCATCAGTTCTAGCCAAATTTGAAAAGGTAATAGTCTTTTAGTACAGCTCTTGAAAAGCTACTTCTGAACACGTTAACACACTAAACACAATAATGTGTCATTAACCTTTGTAATCAAGGCATACTAGATATACATGCATATTCTAATAATGTGCCCTAATATGATCATCATTATATATTACTGGAATATGCAGACAAGAATTAGTCTAGTACCTAACAACAATAACAACAACAAAAAAATACAAAACAATTTACTATCATAAAATAACAAAAAATAATTCAATTTGCAAGACGTTTCTAAATGCCTATGGCCTATTTCTACCTAACATTTTCAAAGTACTGCATGGATTGTATTTGAGGCTTTGGAATGGAGGCAAACAGATTATATTTTGGAAAACTGCAAGTTTCATAGGAACCAACACACTTTCAGGACTGCTTAAGAGAGGAAAGAGATTCGAAATTAATGATATTATGCATGCACAAATATGGTATCTATTATAAAATGGTATCTATTCAACCAGGATGAATACCAAATATGGTATCTATTACAAATATGGTATCTATTTAACCAGGAAGAAAGAGAAAATAGCTATCTTGCCACTCATACCTACCAACAAAAAATAATTAATATTTATTTTCCACATGCTTTTCTAAAAACTGTTCAAGAATGAGATCATATACTTAGCTGCAACTTCTGCTGAATAGCAAAATGACAATATGATTAATAGCTCCTCCAGCTGTCATAAACTGATTGACTTTGTCATAGCAGCATCAAACCATCTACATTCCACAATGGCTTTCTGGAACGAAAAAGAACTCAAGAACTTCAAACTTACCACTGGATTAATGATACAATGTCAGAGGTTTGGAGTAAAAATTTTTTACACTCCCTTGTACAGAGTGTCACCTATATGACAACTATGAACAGGAACTGGAAATTAATGACCTTTTCCACTATCCTAAAGAAGGAATGTGAAGATGAAATACAGATTCCCTAGGTTAATCTTACAGCCAGGGGGCACTGTTTCAAATGACAGACAAAGGTAAATGAGAGCCCTTAGGAAAGCCTACTTGTCTCTTTGAGCAATACCAGTGCTACACTATGGTAAAGGAAATCCTGGGGTTAGGGGGAAAAAAGAAAAAAAAAAAAAAAATATGTAACCATTTTNCCTTAGGAAAGCCTACTTGTCTCTTTGAGCAATACCAGTGCTACACTATGGTAAAGGAAATCCTGGGGTTAGGGGGAAAAAAGAAAAAAAAAAAATAAATTAGTACACATTTTTTAAGTTTCCTTATGGCTTTAGTTAATGATAAAACATAAAGATACAAAATTATGCCAGATGGGTAGTAGACAAATTTCTATTCAAAAGCAAGAAAAATAAATAAGGATCTAAATCCAAATTCAAGACTTGAAATAAACTCAAAAATAATAATTTTACTATATCAAAACACTATTTGTCTAACTCAATTTGCATGCATACCATACCCAAACCATTTCATTTTACAAAGAAAAATTTGTCTTGACCACACATTTCAGCTCTAGATTTATTTTCCCTTGAAGTTTCATCTTGTTTGCTTTTTAGATGAAGTTTTACTTCAACCCTATATAAAATAAGGATTAGTCATTCATTTGAGAATGCACAAAGACTAATTAAGGAGGTTTCCTGTTTGGTTGGTGGGGTTTTTTTTTCATTGTGTTAGTTATGCTACCAAACTACATAATGGCCCCTGTGAAGGACAAGGTTGGAAGAGACGGTTTAGATCCCCAAAATCTCACCTTTGTAAAATATTTTACTGGATTTCTTGCAGATGGGCAAGAGAAGGAAAAAAAGACAAGAAACCACTAATGAAGCAACACAAAACCAGTACACCCCTAATAGTCTATGCCATACGAACAGTTGCTCCATGGTTTCCCTTGAATACTATCGGAAGATGGTCAATTCAGACATTACACTCAATGAAGATAAACTTCTGGGTTTTTCTTTTTCTTACAGTCATATCAAATGGCAAATTACAGTTAGAGAAATCAATACCTTTAAAATGGAATTTTTAAAATAAATTTGCAAATTCAGCTAGAGCATTAAGTATACTCTGGCTTAAGGTGTTACCAAAAAAACCTGTAATTATGCACAGAACATTAATATTCAAACTAGCACAGTGACAAATAATGATACAAGATAGTTATACAATTATTATTTAGTTAGAAAACTAACGTTACAATCTCAAGCCAGTAGAAGGTCAGAGTGCTTTCCAGTTTGAACTGAGGCAGTAATCCACATCTCGAAAATCACTTCACTTTAAGAGCAAACCTTGTCTGATCCAGCAGCCTCTTTCGAGGCTGTGGACAGAAATTTACTGTAGATGATCATAGCTCATCACAGTTTGTGCTTCCTGTAACAACAAGTATCTTCCCAGTGGGAGAGATAGGTGAAATCATTGACATCTTCCCTAAACAATTCCCCAAGGACTGGCAGCTAAGAAGCTTCCTCAGCTATGGAAAAGCAATTATTTCCATAGCACAGCTAGAGAGCTGCTTGGTGCAGCACAAGCCTTGGAACATATCTGGCTTGTAGATGAAGATCACAGGATCACAGAGTCACAGAACCACCAGGTTGGAAGGGACCTCTAAGATCATCAAGTCCAACCCATGCCCTACACCTCAACTAAACCATGTCATCAAGTTCTATATCCAAAGATATTTTCTATCTCTCACTAGAGCTCCAGGAAAGATTTTCATTCACACTTTTTTAACTGAAAAACTTACCGCATAGTAAATAAAATACATAGGAACTGTTTAAATGGATTAATATTTGTCATTACCCACAGGAAAAAAAATCTAAAATAAAAAATCCCCAATGTGACCACTACAACCACAGTCTTGATGCAAAATACTATATATCATGCAAGTCTGCAGCTTCTACAGATGAAGACTGTTTGTATAATCCTGTTCCTAAATATCCACTTAACTGCAACTCATACAGCTACTTCCAAAACACTTCTGGCATTTCCACTGATGGTGAATATAATATTGTTATCCTTCAAACTACCTTTGAGGTGAGGTATTACTTAGAATCTCAATATACTATAATTATACACTGAAATTCTAAACTAGATAAACAACTGGTTACTAAAGATGGGCAAAGACAGATGGCCATGAAGAGTTCAACTTGTGCCACAAAATTTTATTACCTATTCTAAATTTTAGCCTCCCAGGAAACTGGGAGATTTCTGAAACCACCACAGTACTTTGAAAAAAGGCAGAGATGACATTAGATAAAGAAGGATGCATGCAAATATTGTTAGTGTGAACTTTTACTACTATTGTTTTCTTTCCCCCATTAAAAAAAAATAAACATGCTATCTTTTCTTCAGTTTGAAACATTTTACTATTTAAAGCTGTCTAGTTCAATTTTTATTTCTAAATTAGATCACTGTGCATTTATAGTGTGGAGGGTCAGTGATTTAGAACATAAAGCAGTTATTTTATATCAGCTTTATTTCTAAAATTGTTTTTAGCTTGAGTTGATAGGGAAAAGCAAAATATATTTTAAATTTGGTTCCTCTCAGTAGAAAGACATACAAATGGTTGAAGTTCTTTCACACAGAGAAACATCTTTTTAAAGGATAAGTACCAGCCAACAGTTCTGATTTTTCACCAGTGGTAAGTAATACAAAAAATGCCTTCTCATCAGCTCCCAGGACCACAACCAGAAACACACTGATACATGACTGCTTCCTTTGCTGAATGGGAAGGGCTGGTCTTCACTTTGAAATTTCAATTCAAGCATTCCTTTGGCTCAGCTGAATTATCATGCACTTACACTGTAAATTACTGGTGTACAGTCACCACTGAGAATTAGTCGTATTTCCCTGGTTGAAAAGGAGTCGTAGAGTACTAAAAATAATGGACCTGAGTAATAACTTATCAGCAAAAATGTTGGGCTTCCATTTACATCTGTCTTGGTAAAAGGAAGTAATAGGAATTTTTGATAACCTACCTGAAAAAAAGCTTTTGACTGCTCTGTGAAATACTCTTTGAAAAGCTCTTCAGAATGAAAAAGTATGAATTTTTAAGGAAAAGACAGACAAATATTAGAGATAAAAAGTCACAAACTATGTGATCTTAGGTTATTTTAGAGTTTTTACCTTGCATTGTTTTTTAACTTTAAAAACAATTTCTTCTAATTTACAATGTGACAATACAACTTCCAGAGAACAAAAAATGAATGTCCTGCACTGCACTACAGATCTTTTTCTTACTGTTTGCAGGCAGCCCCTGCAAACAGTACAAAAGGCAATCACTTTCTCTTATAACCTAGTAATTGCCAGAACAAGGTATGAGTTTCAAAGAAAATGTCTACTTATATGTTGCTTTTATTATTTTGAGCAGAAGAATATAAAATTTATCTGCATTTATCATTTTTCCTGGAACCCCCAAATACCACTCAAGCACTACCACTGGGGAGTAAAAATAGAAAGTCCTACAAATTCAATTTTTGGAAGGTTTTTTAAAGTTCTACCTAATGTTCCACTTTAACTTGGACGTAATCATACAAAGTGTTACAGAACCTGTATTTTAGGCTAAATAACTTCCTCTATTAAAATAAATTATTTTTAGCTTTATAAGTGCCACTTGGTGAGGTTAAAATCCAATTAAAACCTAAGTAAGTTTCTAATGTTCTACTTACTCAGCTAATAAAGTTCATTCTCCTAATGACAAAACTTAAGTACCAGTGTCAGTGATATGAAACGATTAATTGGTTTTCAGTCTCCTTTGTTTCTCCTCACCTGACTCTCTGCTTCTGTCCTCCTATTTCTGTGCTACTAGTCAAAATATATGTGCTTTGCTAAATGACTTATGCTGTATCTTCTGAGATTTATCACAAGAGCTGATACTCGAACTTAAAACTTTAATGGCACACTTACAGTCTTATAATTCAGAGATAATTTCATCGAGGGTAATTCACTAAGATCAATCAGATCTAAAAAAAGATACGGTGGGGAATGAAAAAATGAAACCAGCAAATAATGTACCAATGAGACACCTCTTAACAGAACACCTTTCATTAATTCAAATTTTGAATTAGCCACTCAACACTTGCAAATCATGGACAATGAACATCTTCAACTAAAAAACAAAAAACAAATATATATATATATACACACACAGGTATTTCTGTGTACACAGGAACTGAAACTTGAATGTCAAACATCACCAAATTCTTGGATTCTCATTTATCATTTTTCATGTCTGTATCAAGTTTCATCCCTAAATTATCCCTCTGTGGTTACTCTAAGTTATGCAGAATGACTTCCAAGATGAAACAAGCTCAGCAGTATCCCCACTGGTTTTGCCAGAGGCAGGCTTTGGTTTGGCTCACCTGGCAGAGCTGTGCCAATATCTGTGTCTCAGAATAATTAATTGCACACAGGTCTCAGCCTCCACTGTGGTAATGTGAAAATTGCACACTCTGAGGAGTTTGTGAAGGATACTGAAACCCAAATTATTACATGGTCAATCATTCTGAAACAATCATCAAAAAATACTTACCATATCACTTCTATTACTTTGCTTTGTTTTGACAACTGAACTGTAGCTTAAACTTTACTGTTTTTCCCCTCTTGCACTGCCTAAAACCAAACTCAATAATATATAGTCTTGACTTATTTGAAATTCAAAATATGACAAGAAAAATACTTAGAAACCTGAAGGGAGAGTAAAAGTGCATTGCCTGAGCGTAAGAATACATCCAAGGCCACTACAAAAGCAATGTGTCTAATTGCACACAACAAACACAATGAGCTGAGAAGGTTTATTTGCATGCCTGTATAATGGCATAAAGATACCTGGAAATATTGATTTTTTTATTTTTTTTTTTTATAATAACTGATCTTTTATTTAGAGAACTGAAAACTATATACTTTTAGGAACTACAAGCTCTGCATGATAAGAAACAGTTGTGTTTTTCCAAAGGGAAGAGCAAGTTACTGTATCTTACAATGAATGAAGAACCCAGCTGTTAAGACTAGGGATAATTTAATCCTTTCTTGATTATTTTAAAACCTTAGGAGAGAATGGGTGGCAGACTGGTTTGCAGCAAGGGTAACTTCACAAACCTGTGTTACCTTCTCTCTCTGTAACACTGCTAGGAGCTCCTTTCCTGCACACACCTAACACAGGGGCTTTACTACTTGTGTAACAATGACCCTGGCTCTGACATGGCCCACCTGTACCACCTTGACTCAGGTGGCTAAAACAGACCAGTGAGAAAAATCTGTAGAGATATAGGAAGGGTGAAATTACAGCCCGAGGAAAGGCTTTTTGAGATGGAATTGCTGTCAGATTTGTGATTCAAAAGGGAAAGCACCAGCATAGAAAGAAGCTCCAGGTTTGGCTGCGATGGAGGTAGCCCTTTACAGTGCTGTACCTTGCTTTTTGTGGCTAAACCACTGGTGTTCTGGCTGTTGCTGAAAAGTGCAAAGCAAGGATGCACAAGAAGCTGGGAGGGGGGGGGCAGTGAGGGTAGCTGACCCAAGCCGACCTAAGGGATATCCCTGACCGTTTGACATTGTGCTCACCATGAAAAGTTTAGGGAAGGAAGAGGGAGGATATTTGTGGTTGTGGGGTTGTCTCCCCAGGCAAGTCTTACATGTGCTGAGGTCTTGCTTCCCAGGAAGCTTATACCAGCTAAGTAACTCTCAATTTAAGGGGAAAAAAGAGAAAAAAAAAAATATATATATATAAAGCTTCATTTATCTAGGGAATAGCTGAAGGATCAACACTTTCTTGGGAAAGATGAGCCTGGCTCCAGATATGCCACCTTGAGACAGACCCCAGCTTTTCTGTCACCCACACTGCACAGAAGTCTCCTGGGACACAGCTATAGGATACTCCACAGCAAGTCCTAATTTTTTCTGAGAGCTCATTGAATATGTAAATGAACATTCATTCAAACAGAAAAATGAATCTTGATTTCCCACTTCATGGGTGAGTACTGTAAACAGCAGGAAAGAATCATGTCTCTACTGCTCCAGGTTTTCCTTTACATATAAATAATTAGAAAGTAATTTTAGAAAGCTTTATCAGAATATTCCCACCAGTTCCAAGTCATTAGCCTTTCTCCCTCCTCCAGACTGGAGTTTGTAACTATTCCTGTCTCTCTGGCTTACTCACTCATAGCAGATCCATTTAATCTCCCAAGCTCACACAAAGATTGAAGGTGAAGGAAGGGGGGGTGAAAGAGGTTTTACAAAGGTAATAGTAGAATAAAAAAATATTGCAGCTGAAATTCTAAAAGCTTTCTACAGATTTGGAAGCTCAAATCCCTGTTAATTTTTACGGCATCTTCAGGAAAATTTTAATGCAAACTCTTTGCAAAAGCATCATCTAATTCTGTAGCTGTACAGTTAATGAGGCTCATAAGAGAATCAGTACTGAGATGAACAAGGAAATTAACTAGAATTTACTTCCTGATTTATCCATATGTTTTCTGTATAAGCTACTTACATTTAAGTCTGAATATAAATTTTCATTTTCCCTTTTACAGATTCTAAATTTAAGCTGAAGAATATATTAAGTCATTTTCTGAAGACTACATAGGAGGCCTGTAAAAAGATAAAACCAGGAAATTGATGGCACTCAGTTTCATGGTAATGAAACAGGTAAGTTACACCACAATATAAATGATGTGATTTTAATAAATTACATTTGAAGGTACAATAATGGACTAACAACAGCTCTCCTCTCAAGATATTTCCGACGTTACTGGCAATACTTACTGATAAAAGATACTGGTAAAATATGAACATATCTTCATATTTATGACTTATAATGCAAGTGACATTGAAACCACCATTTAACATTACTAAAATTGATATGCTAATGAATCAAAGTGCTATTCTCCACTTTGAAAATAAATTAAATTACATTTTAATCTTCTTAATTTACATTTGTACTTAGCATTTGATAAGGTGACTGGCAAGAGGTTCCATATGAGTATTTACCAGGTACCTAATAGTATACTATTGCCTGCTTTTATTTTCAAAGAAACTGCTATCATTTTCTCCAATAAGTAAACAGAAAAACTTTGTTTTGCATTGGTACATCCTGAAAAATAACTAGTAATAGATGCTTTGTAATATATCCATGACCAACCCATGGGAAATGGCTGCTTCCAGCAGGCCATGAGGAACCAAGGTTTCTCATGGAAAGATCTGGGCTAATCATAGAATAGTTAGGGTTGGAAAAGACCTTAAGATCATTCAGTTCCAAGCCCCCTGCCATGGGCAGGGACACCCCACACTAAACCATGCCACCCAAGGCTTTGTCCAACCTGGCCTTGAACACTGCCAGGGATGGAACACTCACAACTTCCCTGGGCAACCCATTCCAGTGCCTCACCACCCTAACAGGAAAGAATTTCTTCCTTATATCCAATCTGAACCTCCCCTGTTTAAGTTCGAATCCGTTACCCCTTGTCCTGTCACTACAGTCCCTAATGAAAAGCCCCTCCCNCATTCCAGTGCCACCCTAACAGGAAAGAATTTCTTCCTTATATCCAATCTGAACCTCCCCTGTTTAAGTTTGAATCCGTTACCCCTTGTCCTGTCACTACAGTCCCTAATGAAAAGCCCCTCCCCAGCATCCTATAGGCCCCCTTCAGATACTGGAAGGCTGCTATGAGGCCTCCACACAGAGCCCTCTTCTCCAGGCTAAACAGTCCCGGCTTTCTCAGCCTGTCTTCACTTGGGAGATGCTCCAGACCCCTGATCATCCTCGTGGCCATCCTCTGGACTTGTTCCAACAGTTCCATGTCCTTTTTATGTTGAGGACACCAGAACTGCACACAGTGCTCCAGGTGAGGTCTCACGAGAGCAGAGTAGAAGGGCAGAATCACCTCCTTCTACCTACTGGTCACGCTCCTTTTGATGCAGCCCAGGATACGGTTGGCTTTCTGGGCTTCAAGCACACACTGTTGGCTCATGTTCATTTTCTCATCGACCACCACCCCCAAGTCCTTCTCCGCAGGGCTGCTCTGAAATTCCTCTTTGCCCAACCTGTAGCTGTGCCTGGGATTGCTCCGACCCAGGNCTGTAGCTGTGGATTGCTCCGACCCAGGTGTAGGACCTTGCACGTGTCATGGTTAAACTTCATGAGGTTGGCATCAGCCCACCTCCCAGGTGTGTCAAGGTCCCTCTGGATGGCATTCCTTCCCTCCAGCGTAACAACTGAAGCACACAGCTTTGTGTCACCGGCAAACTTGCTGAGGGCGCACTCAATCCCACTGTCCATGTCAGCGACAAAGATGTTGAACAAGACTGGTCCCAACACCGATCCCTGAGAGACACCACTCGTCACTGGCCTCCAGCCGGACACTGAGCCATTGCGTGCGGCCATCCAACTCTTTGCGTGCGGCCATCCAACCAGTTCTTTATCCACCAAGTGTCCCACCTATCAAATTGATGTCTCTCCAATTTAGAGACAAGGATGTCGTGTGGGACAGTGTCGAACGCTTTGCACAAGTCCAGGTAGATGACGTCAANTTGCGTGCGGCCATCCAACCAGTTCTTTATCCACCAAGTGTCCCACCTATCAAATTGATGTCTCTCCAATTTAGAGAAAAGGATGTCATGTGGGTCTTTTGGATGTCACACCTATGATGCCATACTCTGTGGATGAACATTATGAGCCATATTGTCAGCTACCACAATAGCAAATTACAGCTGAGTTATGTAATCAGTACTGTACATCCAGCTAATGGCCATTCCTTGATAAGATTCAAATTTGACAAGACATCTTAGGATCCTACCAGCTGGGCAACAGAGGAATTTGCTTATCTGACTCCTTTCAACAAATCTACCTGGTCATCATACAATTTTTTGATTTCGTGTATCAGTGTAATCTTTACTAATTTCCCATAATGGGAGCCTCATATCTTCTTCAGAGTTGGTCTTTCATTAATGTAAAAATGAATCTGTGAAGTAATAGCCAGTCTTGATGATATTATGGATAAAATCAAAGTAAATTTTAATCAAAATGTAAAGACTGAACTGTGGTACATTTTGCAAGCCTTTTTTTTATGCTGAAAATGTCACATCCACACTATAAAAAGACTTCTATATACTATTAAAAAAGCCCACATTTATGTGTTAGTCTCACATGTGCTTTGCTCCCATGCTCACTAAAAGTCACACCTATGACAGTATGTAACTCCCCATGTACCTAAAATAGTCCTTTGCTATGTTTGAAAGTTGGACCAAACTAAAATGTTAGAAAATCCTATGCACACAGTTTTGGGTTACACATCCTTTTTCTTCATATCCTTTGTCCTGATCTACTTACGGACTTTCTTGCAATAAAGTTTGAGTTATCTGTACAGCTACACTCACCTATTTACCAAGATACATACTGCATGAAAGGGATAGTTAGACCAGGTAGAAGAAGCACCTGCAATAAATAGCCTGCTGTGTCTACGTTGTATTTTTAACTGATGTGACCTGCATTACTGAAGCATTGAACATGAGTATAACTTGTAAGTAGCTATCTTCTGCAAGTCTTCCAGCAAAACAACAGTCCATATTTTAATAACATTTCAGATGTAAAAAAGACTTCTAGAAAATGTCAGAAGCCCTATTTCAGCAAAGATCTGAAAACACTTGAATCTATCTCTTTTTGACTGCATCAATATCAGCACACATTAATTCTCCTTTGCATGGATTCCATGTCTTATTTCAAACATCTTCAATGAAGGCCATATCAGAAACTCAGTATTCAGGTAAATACTAGAGTTACTTCACCAGAAACATTCCCATCTCACCTCAAGGCATGTGGGTAAACTTGTCTTGACCTTTTTTTCTTTTTCTGACAAGAAGTATGTGCTTAATGATAGCACTGCCATTACAGTGAGGAATTCTATCATGTCAGTTCCTGCATTCTCCATGCTCCAAATATATCAATCAGAGATGTCAGGTCTGTCACATAAATTGGGACAGAATTGAATTAGTCTGTGTTTATGAAACACAGACTTTGATATTACCCAGCTCATTCAGTGTCATATTTGAAAGGAAATGAACTAAAAAGGAAAAAAAAATGGGATTTTAACCTAATTTAACAGATTTTTTAAAAAAAGCTGCTATTACAACACCTAGGAAAAAAAAAAAAAAGGAGCTTAGAAAATTTCATGATGTATTTCAAGATTAACTACAACAACTTTAAACAATTAAGCTCAAAAATACTTATTAAGTTGCTCAGCCTGGACAGTATTATTGATATTTGCTTGAATATTTGATTTCCTTGTTTTAAAACACCTGTTTCAAGGTACTGTTTTCCCAGTAACTGATTACAACTGGAACCTGTTCATAAAATGGTTTTGTTAATTAACTGCAAGTGTGGATTAAAAAAAAAATAAAATCATATGTTTCTCAGCCTGTCGAACTGATACTGCTAACTCCCAGTTGAAACAGGCAGGCAGAAAGAACTGCTTGTACTTGTTATTCACTGGGAAAAAGCAAAGAATGCTAACTTCTGCCAAATATTTTTAAGTGTTATGAATTTACATCAGTTCATATGATTTTAAACACTGAATTTTAAAGTGGGTTCACTGAATTTTAAAATGGGTTAGTTTTTGTTTGGTTTTTTTTTGTTTTTTTTTTTTTTTCTGATTCTTAAAATTCTTTATTTCCATAAAAAAAAA